>CM037874.1:20815813-21001889 GCA_021292105.1 Anadara kagoshimensis
ACATTTTATTCAAACAAATTTTAGGAATTACTTGTTTATTATCTCAGCTGAAAAATGAATCCACACTGGCTATTTATGTGTTTCTAATTATAGAATCGGGGCCATCTTGGATGTAACCATAAACATTTAATGACCATTATATGTATTTGCTATTTATAGTATGCCAATGGGGCCATCTTGGATGACACAGAAAGTTGATTTGTACAAACTTTAAATCTACTCCACCTAGGACTTTCCACATTAAATTTGGCTCATTTGGGTATGTGGTTTCAGAGAAGAAGAGTTTCAAAGAATTGCCTAAATTTAGCATCTAATTGCATATTCCGCTAATTATGAGCAAACAGAAAAAGTTACTGAAAAATCCGTTACCATATATTAAATGCTAGACATCTACTTTCTAAATCTCAATTTGAACTAAATCGGTTCTAAAATAAACATGTAACGCCATTTATAGGTTTTTGCTATTATAGCAATGGCGGCCATCTTGGATGATGCAGGAAGTGATTGTACAAACTTTAATCTACTCCACCTAGGGACTTTCCACATTAAATTTGGCTTCATTTGGGTATGTGGTTTCAGAGAAGAAGATTTTCAAAGAATTGCCTAAATTTAGCATCTAATTTGCATATTCCGCTAATTATGAGCAAACAGAAAAAGTTACTGAAAAATCCGTTACATATATTAAATGGCTAGACATATACTTTCTAAATCTCAAATTTGAACTAAATCGGTTCTAAAATAAACATGTAACGACCATTTATAGGTTTTTGCTATTTATAGCAATGGCGGCCATCTTGGATGATGCAGGAAGTTGATTTGTACAAACTTTAATCTACTCCACCTAGCGACTTTCCACATTAAATTTGGCTTCATTTGGGTATGTGGTTTCAGAGAAGAAGATTTTCAAAGAATTGCCTAAATTAGCATCTAATTTGCATATTCCGCTAATTATGAGCAAACAGAAAAAGTTACTGAAAAATCCGTTACATATATTAAATGGCTAGACATCTACTTTCTAAATCTCAAATTTGAACTAAATCGATTCTAAAATAAACATGTAACAACCATTTATAGGTTTTGCTATTTATAGCAATGGCGGCCATCTTGGATGCCGCAGGAAGTTGATTTGTACAAACTTTAATCTACTCCACCTAAGGACTTTCCACACCAAATTGGTTTCAATTGGCCAGTGGTTTCAGAGGAGAAGATTAAAGTTTACGCACGGACGCACGCACGGACGCACGGACGCACGGACGCACGGACACACGCTTCACCATGGCATAAGCTCAGCTGGCTATAGCCAGTTGAGCGAAATAAGAAATAAAAAATCAGTGAGCGAGTTTTATTTACAACTAAAACACGTTTTTTCATATTAATCATGTGATATTGCATGGATTAAGTCATCAAGTTGTATAACTCGTCGTTGTTCTACCAAGCGTTAGATGTATGCATATTCAAAAAGGCACTGACAATATTCAGCGTTATCAAACAATGTAGGATATTTCTGTAGTCAGTCAAGCGTACACTCATTGGCAATATTATTGGGGTAATATTATTCATAAATACCGGTCTGTTCTATTACACGGGTGGGCGGATGGCGATATGCGAATTTGGCATATAAACGGGTGCAATAAATAGATGGGAAATCCGTTCTAAGAAAACGACGTCGGTATACGAGGTTGGCATTCAAGATTATTTCACTTGGATAGAAAAGGAAACCTGAGTGCCTGGAGAAAACCACTAACCTTCTGCAAGCGATTTGAAAAATTTTCTCGCACTTGAGCCTGCTCTAGTCGGATCTGAACCTAGGCGGTGAGAAGCACTGTAATCTGTAAGCCTGTTTTTTAAATGACTAAGCCACTAAAGTTCCTCCAAAATACATTGAGTCACAACAGGAAACCATCAGCAGTTTGAATACCTACTTTAGTTGAAATCCCTTCAGTAGTTTAGACAAATAGGAAAACAAATAATTCCAAGATGGCCATTGTTGGTGGCCACCTTGGATTTACCATCAGAAGCTTTCCGGTATTCAATGAGGCACAACTATTCACTACTTGGCACCTTGATAAAGAATGGGAGTGGGAGTTACATTGAACAATCTTATTTGAAATATTGTGACATATTGAGTTATTGATATATAAGGTCAAATCGTTTGAGAAAATACATACTGAACTTGAATTCCGACCAAGTTTCATTTAAATTCAATAAATACAGCACGAGTTATCTTCTGGAAATGATCAACCAATCAAATGCAGTATCCTCATCAATTATGCATAAATTTAATTAAGCATTGAACTTAAAACCAGATTGTGGGTAAAAATCAAAATCTAATTAGTAATTATCTGGAAAACCAAACTTCGACACTAGCACCGCCACCACTGCAGCTGACTACGCTGTAGTGATTCCTATACGTTCCCTGGAATTCTTGCAGGTGACAGAAAAATGAAGTCCAAAATTATATGGGAAAACGAAACATTCCCTTAAATGTTATATAACTTTTATTATTCATTATAATTAGTATAGACATGTCTCCAATTCAAATTACTCTTGTGTCTATATGTTCCTATTTTTCATGAAATGGTTTCATAAATATGGTCTATAAACTCATTTCTAATACTAAAATACATGATAATTTATCCAAGGTGAAGCTTCACTCTTAATATCTGCTTATTACTATTGTAGCCAGGTAAAATTAAGATGTTTGTGTATTTGTATTTTGTAAATCATGTGCATTTGTTTATGTTTTTATCATGTAATCGTGACAGTTGACCATGACCTTGACATTCACATTGCATGCTGGGCACTTGCTCACCTATTCCTGCCATGGGTGAAATACAGGCATTATAATTTAGGATTTCAACAGTGCAGAGGAGTTTGTCAAAGTAAAATATTTTTATTCACATAAAACCTGCAAAGGTATTATATCAACTAAATCAAAATGTGAGCTATCAACACAATTTGTTCTGATGAGTGTTGAAATTGATTTCATTGTAATTATAATGTTGTCAGGTATCATGTCATATTTCTTGAAAGAGTGATTGTGTACTGACTATATAGTTATGCAAGTTTATTTTATGTATTTGTAGGTTTATGTGTCTCTATGATTCGATGTGTTTGACATACTGCATCATTGAAAATGATGAAATATAGTAACTGAATAAACTGTATTCTGTCTTGTATATTTTGTAGTTCTGTTATCACTGTTAGGTATTGAAGTTTTGTGTACTATTTATTCCATGACTTTTTGATAATCATAATGTGCATTTTGGATTTGTTCAAATACACATTATCTAGCATGCAATTATGCCATTATGTAACAGAAAAGACTCCTTATCAAGAAAGAGGTATTAAAAGGATTAATGCCAATACAAACAATTTTGAATACTGATAACATAGTTGACATGAAACCATTTCACCCTATTTAAAATGATGCAATATTCATGACTTCAAAAATGGGGTCAACCTTATAATCACAATTACTATTACTATGACAAAAATTTCACAATAATAACAGCTTATAATCCTGTAGAATGTCTATTTATTTCCGAATGTTTATTTTTAGTGCAGTATGTTGAGTTTTAATAGCATTAAAGGCTGATAATTCTTTTTTCCCCTTTGATTAAACAAAATGGAGGCCACTTCTTACCTTTTCTTCACACTACTACTGTACTTCCTGTTTGGGTGGTACAGGCTAAAGAAAAGGTTGGTTAGCAGGATTGACAGGATCTTTATATAAAAGCAAATTATAAGGGTAAGTAGCCTAATAGTAATGAGAAGTAATTATGTTAAATACTAGGATTAACTCATATTAACCATTATGTACAAGGGTAATCAATATAAAGGGATATAAATCTTGAATCATGATATTTATTATTGTAATTTGCAACATATTTTTTTACAATTACAAAATATAGGCTTTATTCCAATGACAGGACATATGGCAATTAAACCAGTTGTAAATAAGTCAGCTGAAGAAATTGTTTGTGAACAAAATTTGGCATGATCAGTCATTATTTAACACTGCCTATGTCTAAGTTGCATATTAATGAAATCAATTTGCCTACAGAAACAAAATAGTCATCAATCAGAAAAAGATATTACTGGTAATACTACAAAAACATTTTATTCAAACAAATTTTTAGGAATTACTTGTTATATTTATCATCAGCTGAAAAATGAATCCACACTGGCTATTTATGTGTTTCTAATTATAGAATCGGGGCCATCTTGGATGTAACATAAACATTTAATGACCATTTATATGTATTTGCTATTTATAGTAATGCCAATGGTGGCCATCTTGGATGACACAGAAAGTTGATTTGTACAAACTTTAATCTACTCCACCTAGGGACTTTCCACATTAAATTTGGCTTCATTTGGGTATGTGGTTTCAGAGAAGAAGAGTTTCAAAGAATTGCCTAAATTTAGCATCTAATTTGCATATTCCGCTAATTATGAGCAAACAGAAAAAGTTACTGAAAAATCCGTTACATATATTAAATGGCTAGACATCTACTTTCTAAATCTCAAATTTGAACTAAATCGGTTCTAAAATAAACATGTAACGACCATTTATAGGTTTTTGCTATTTATAGCAATGGCGGCCATCTTGGATGATGCAGGAAGTTGATTTGTACAAACTTTAATCTACTCCACCTAGGGACTTTCCACATTAAATTTGGCTTCATTTGGGTATGTGGTTTCAGAGAAGAAGATTTCAAAGAATTGCCTAAATTTAGCATCTAATTTGCATATTCCGCTAATTATGAGCAAACAGAAAAAGTTACTGAAAAATCCGTTACATATATTAAATGGCTAGACATATACTTTCTAAATCTCAAATTTGAACTAAATCGGTTCTAAAATAAACATGTAACGACCATTTATAGGTTTTTGCTATTTATAGCAATGGCGGCCATCTTGGATGATGCAGGAAGTTGATTTGTACAAACTTTAATCTACTCCACCTAGCGACTTTCCACATTAAATTTGGCTTCATTTGGGTATGTGGTTTCAGAGAAGAAGATTTTCAAAGAATTGCCTAAATTTAGCATCTAATTTGCATATTCCGCTAATTATGAGCAAACAGAAAAAGTTACTGAAAAATCCGTTACATATATTAAATGGCTAGACATCTACTTTCTAAATCTCAAATTTGAACTAAATCGATTCTAAAATAAACATGTAACAACCATTTATAGGTTTTTGCTATTTATAGCAATGGCGGCCATCTTGGATGCCGCAGGAAGTTGATTTGTACAAACTTTAATCTACTCCACCTAAGGACTTTCCACACCAAATTTGGTTTCAATTGGCCCAGTGGTTTCAGAGGAGAAGATTAAAGTTTACGCACGGACGCACGCACGGACGCACGGACGCACGGACGCACGGACACACGCTTCACCATGGCATAAGCTCAGCTGGCTATAGCCAGTTGAGCTAATAAGAAATAAAAAATCAGTGAGCGAGTTTTATTTACAACTAAAACACGTTTTTTCATATTAATCATGTGATATTGCATGGATTAAGTCATCAAGTTGTATAACTAGTCGGTGTTCTACCAAGCGTTAGATGTATGCATATTCAAAAAGGCACTGACAATATTCAGCGTTATCAATACAATGTAGGATATTTCTGTAGTCAGTCAAGCGTTACACTCATTTGGCAATATTATTGGGGGTAATATTATTCATAAATACCGGTCTGTTCTATTACACGGGTGGCGGATGGCGATATGCGAATTTGGCATTATAACGGGTGCAATAAATAGATGGGAAATCCGTTCTAAGAAACGACGTCGGTATACGAGGTTGGCATTCAAGATTATTTCACTTGGATAGAAAAGGAAACCTGAGTGCCTGGAGAAAACCACTAACCTTCTGCAAGCGATTTGAAAAATTTTCTCGCACTTGAGCCTGCTCTAGTCGGATCTGAACCTAGGCGGTGAGAAGCACTGTAATCTGTAAGCCTGTTTTTTTAATGACTAAGCCACTAAAGTTCCTCCAAAATACATTGAGTCACAACAGGAAACCATCAGCAGTTTGAATACCTACTTTAGTTGAAATCCCTTCAGTAGTTTTAGACAAATAGGAAAACAAATAATTCCAAGATGGCCATTGTTGGTGGCCACCTTGGATTTACCATCAGAAGCTTTCCGGTATTCAATGAGGCACAACTATTCACTACTTGGCACCTTGATAAAGAATGGGAGTGGGAGTTACATTGAACAATCTTATTTGAAATATTGTGACTATTGAGTTATTGATATATAAGGTCAAATCGTTTGAGAAAATACAATACTGAACTTGAATTCCGACCAAGTTTCATTTAAATTCAATAAATACAGCACGAGTTATCTTCTGGAAATGATCAACCAATCAAAATGCAGTATCCTCATCAATTATGCATAAATTTAATTAAGCATTGAACTTAAAACCAGATTTGTGGGTAAAAATCAAAATCTAATTAGTAATTATCTGGAAAACCAAACTTCGACACTAGCACCGCCACCACTGCAGCTGACTACGCTGTAGTGATTCCTATACGTTCCCTGGAATTCTTGCAGGTGACAGAAAAATGAAGTCCAAAATTATATGGGAAAACGAAACATTCCCTTAAATGTTATATAACTTTTATTATCATTATAATTAGTATAGACATGTCTCCAATTCAAATTACCTCTTGTGTCTATATGTTTCCTATTTTTCATGAAATGGTTTCATAAATATGGTCTATAAACTCATTTCTAATACTAAAATACATGATAATTTATCCAAGGTGAAGCTTCACTCTTAATATCTGCTTATTACTATTGTAGCCAGGTAAAATTAAGATGTTTGTGTATTTGTATTTTTGTAAATCATGTGCATTTGTTTATGTTTTTATCATGTAATCGTGACAGTTGACCATGACCTTGACATTCACATTGCATGCTGGGCACTTGCTCACCTATTCCTGCCATGGGTGAAATACAGGCATTATAATTTAGGATTTCAAACAGTGCAGAGGAGTTTGTCAAAGTAAAATATTTTTATTCACATAAAACCTGCAAAGGTATTATATCAACTAAATCAAAATGTGAGCTATCAACACAATTTGTTCTGATGAGTGTTGAAATTGATTTCATTGTAATTATAATGTTGTCAGGTATCATGTCATATTTCTTGAAAGAGTGATTGTGTACTGACTATATAGTTATGCAAGTTTATTTTATGTATTTGTAGGTTTATGTGTCTCTATGATTCGATGTGTTTGACATACTGCATCATTGAAAATGATGAAATATAGTAACTGAATAAACTGTATTCTGTCTTGTATATTTTGTAGTTCTGTTATCACTGTTAGGTATTGAAGTTTTGTGTACTATTTATTCCATGACTTTTTGATAATCATAATGTGCATTTTGGATTTGTTCAAATACACATTATCTAGCATGCAATTATGCCATTATGTAACAGAAAAGACTCCTTATCAAGAAAGAGGTATTAAAAGGATTAATGCCAATACAAACAATTTTGAATACTGATAACATAGTTGACATGAAACCATTTCACCCTATTTAAAATGATGCAATATTTCATGACTTCAAAAATGGGGTCAACCTTATAATCACAATTACTATTACTATGACAAAAATTTCACAATAATAACAGCTTATAATCCTGTAGAATGTCTATTTATTTCCGAATGTATTTATTTTTAGTGCAGTATGTTGAGTTTTAATAGCATTAAAGGCTGATAATTCTTTTTTCCCCTTTGATTAAACAAAATGGAGGCCACTTCTTACCTTTTCTTCACACTACTACTGTACTTCCTGTTTGGGTGGTACAGGCTAAAGAAAAGGTTGGTTAGCAGGATTGACAGGATCTTTATATAAAAGCAAATTATAAGGGTAAGTAGCCTAATAGTAATGAGAAGTAATTATGTTAAATACTAGGATTAACTCATATTAACCATTATGTACAAGGGTAATCAATATAAAGGGATATAAATCTTGAATCATGATATTTATTATTGTAATTTGCAACATATTTTTTTACAATTACAAAATATAGGCTTTATTCCAATGACAGGACATATGGCAATTAAACCAGTTGTAAATAAGTCAGCTGAAGAAATTGTTTGTGAACAAAATTTGGCATGATCAGTCATTATTTAACACTGCCTATGTCTAAGTTGCATATTAATGAAATCAATTTGCCTACAGAAACAAAATAGTCATCAATCAGAAAAAGATATTACTGGTAATACTACAAAAACATTTTATTCAAACAAATTTTTAGGAATTACTTGTTATATTTATCATCAGCTGAAAAATGAATCCACACTGGCTATTTATGTGTTTCTAATTATAGAATCGGGGCCATCTTGGATGTAACATAAACATTTAATGACCATTTATATGTATTTGCTATTTATAGTAATGCCAATGGTGGCCATCTTGGATGACACAGAAAGTTGATTTGTACAAACTTTAATCTACTCCACCTAGGGACTTTCCACATTAAATTTGGCTTCATTTGGGTATGTGGTTTCAGAGAAGAAGAGTTTCAAAGAATTGCCTAAATTTAGCATCTAATTTGCATATTCCGCTAATTATGAGCAAACAGAAAAAGTTACTGAAAAATCCGTTACATATATTAAATGGCTAGACATCTACTTTCTAAATCTCAAATTTGAACTAAATCGGTTCTAAAATAAACATGTAACGACCATTTATAGGTTTTTGCTATTTATAGCAATGGCGGCCATCTTGGATGATGCAGGAAGTTGATTTGTACAAACTTTAATCTACTCCACCTAGGGACTTTCCACATTAAATTTGGCTTCATTTGGGTATGTGGTTTCAGAGAAGAAGATTTTCAAAGAATTGCCTAAATTTAGCATCTAATTTGCATATTCCGCTAATTATGAGCAAACAGAAAAAGTTACTGAAAAATCCGTTACATATATTAAATGGCTAGACATATACTTTCTAAATCTCAAATTTGAACTAAATCGGTTCTAAAATAAACATGTAACGACCATTTATAGGTTTTTGCTATTTATAGCAATGGCGGCCATCTTGGATGATGCAGGAAGTTGATTTGTACAAACTTTAATCTACTCCACCTAGCGACTTTCCACATTAAATTTGGCTTCATTTGGGTATGTGGTTTCAGAGAAGAAGATTTTCAAAGAATTGCCTAAATTTAGCATCTAATTTGCATATTCCGCTAATTATGAGCAAACAGAAAAAGTTACTGAAAAATCCGTTACATATATTAAATGGCTAGACATCTACTTTCTAAATCTCAAATTTGAACTAAATCGATTCTAAAATAAACATGTAACAACCATTTATAGGTTTTTGCTATTTATAGCAATGGCGGCCATCTTGGATGCCGCAGGAAGTTGATTTGTACAAACTTTAATCTACTCCACCTAAGGACTTTCCACACCAAATTTGGTTTCAATTGGCCCAGTGGTTTCAGAGGAGAAGATTAAAGTTTACGCACGGACGCACGCACGGACGCACGGACGCACGGACGCACGGACACACGCTTCACCATGGCATAAGCTCAGCTGGCTATAGCCAGTTGAGCTAAAAACAACAGCAAAATCACTTATTTCTAATTAATTATAATTATATTTTAGTTTCTGAACAGATCTCTCTAAAAACATTGTTGTATCAACATTTAGGTAGTAACATATAATGTTATGTTTACCACTATTATAATTAACGATGTTATTATTAGCTTAAGTATATTTAAACATAATTTTTTTAAATATTATGTGTCAAAATAATTTTTTTAAAATCTATATAGCACTAGTTTTGCATACATGTATTTGTTATTTTTCAGGCATAATGAATTTTAAGATAATATACGAAAAAGGAACCCTTTTTATACCCATTGTAAATATATTCGGTCATGGATTATCGTTGGCATCTAATACCCCCTTCCCGTTGGATCTTAGGATTTTAGACGACCAAGATAATTCTTCAATTTACGTTTCAAGATGTCTGACAATGGCAAGAAAAAACAAAAAGTTTGTAATTTACCGGAAAATAAAGGAGGAATTGTACAATTCATTTGGTCAAACAGAAATCTTGGCGGGAAGTCATTCTGATTGTTCCGATATTAACGTAAGTGACATTGATATTTTACTTATTGACAAAAAAATAACTGTTCAAATGCAAAACGAAAGAATTGTTGGCCTAGCACGTAATAAAATTGTATTAGCCGACCTATCTGAGTCACATCCTGGTTTTACAAAGTTGTATGACCCAAAAACTCAAAACTATTTACCTACTTCCTATTTTCAAAATGAACTATTAGAATATGCAGAAGCATTTCCCAGTTTTAAATTTGAACAAGTTGGACCAAGTATTAACTTTAAAGCAACAAATGATACGTCATGCGATCAAGTGCATGGATTAAAATGTTCTAGTTGGCCACCTGGTGTAAAGGAAAAATGGCTGCGCAGACCTCGACCTTTCGGTTGGCCCCCAAAGCGAGTTGTTAAAGAGTTATCAAAATCAGATTGCTTCGTTTTACCAATAGGGAGAGATGATTCAAAATTTTCGCATTTGGAATGGAGATTCGCATTTCCGTATGTGGAACGAGGCCTTGTTTGGTCATTAAATAATATTCAACTTCAATGTTTTGTATTATTAAAGATTTTAAATAGAACTTTTTTAAACAACATTGACAGCGACGGAATAAATTCTTTTCATTTAAAGATGGTGCTGTTTTGGGAATGTCAAAACTCAAACCAAACACATTGGTCGGAAAATAATTTATTTGATTGTGTACGTCAATGTTTGAAGAGACTTTGAATAGCAATTAATAAAAAATCATTAAAACATTTTATCCAAGTAGACAGGAATGTTTTCATCACAAAGTTGAAGAATATAAAAACTAAAGAAAAAATAATCCAAAAAATACGGGAAGTAGAAAACAACATTGGTAGAGCAATTGTCGAATGTGTAAGGAACTTTGAAAATATGTTTTTGTTAATAGAAATGATTAATTTTCAATTTTATCTTTACAAAGCAGATACAATTTCTGACTTTAACAGGATATTTTCAGGTCGCTTATTGTGGGTGGATAAAACTTGTCTTATAAGAACAGCTATAGACAGTATGTCTATCACCACTTCGATGTCTTTCTCGTCAGAACTTCAAGTTTTTCAGGATACTTTAGACAGAAAGACGACCCTTTTGTTTGATGAAATAAATAAAGATAACAGACAAACGACAATTAATTATAGCTTAAACCGATACGTATCCGATTTTATGAGAGATATTCATCTTATTACAAATAACAAAGTTTGTCATAAAGAAATTGAGCACATATTGTCAGAAGTTATCCGTATTTGTCAAGCGTTATTAGATGTTTATTGGGGATTAATTCTATTTAAAGAAGCCACGAACTCGGACGGATTTGAAAAGAGGAACTTATTACAGGAAGCTGAAAGACTTTTTCAGAATAGTGTTGACATGAATAATATTACTGGCAGTCTTTATTTAGCTACATTTTATATAGCTTGCGGCAAACATAACTATGCACAAAATATAATTACAACCATGTTTAGACCAAAATGCGTTGTGATCTGTTTTTCACTACGTAATTCGCATGCTGGTATCTCATTTGATAATGGAAATGGAAAATTAGTACGTGGATTCTCAGATGATTTCGACCAACAAAGTAATTATGCTTTTGATGTAGTACTGAGGATCAAATACATAGATCTTGTCCCAAATGTTTTGAAATATGAACTGTGTATGTTTCCCAGTGATTTTGAATTCTTATGCATGCATCCTTTAATATATGCACAGTTGCTACAATTCCTTTTGAGTATGAAAACCAAATCTGGATCGGAGATACGATATCTGAAGGAATTGAAAAAAATTATCAATCAAATATCGGGAACGACTGGAATTACGTTTCAAAAAGCCATACAGGAATTAAACGTTTTGGCGTACTGTTATAGAAATATTGGATTTATAAATGAAGCAATTTATTTCTATATGGGCTCAGTACTATGCCCTTCTGCTTTTGAGAATTCTGCCGTTTTTCACATTGCCTTTTTACTGAACAAGCACTTTGCATATAGAAACAAATTAAATTCGACATTTGTCAACGCATTGGATGGTTCAAACTTGAATATATTAAACTCACGTCAACAAAGTGCTATCCAGCCATTAGATGATACTACTTCGATGACCAGGGACACATGTCAATATTTACACTCACATGTAATGGAACTATTTCTGTTGTCAATTTTGTTTTTTTATGCATTAATAGTTCTTCTCCTGCTTATGCTGTATTAGTTTCCCAGTTGAAACACAATGTTTACACAACGGAGACGTTATACAGCGAGGATAGCTGCTTAAAAACATTGTTTATTGTTGATATAGGAATATTGTAGGCCTGGGCATGTCAAAGCCCTCAAATGTCATCACAATATTGTTGAATAATAGGACATCTCTGTATCAAAATTGATCCTGGATATGTCTGACGTCCCATATTTGTATGTTAATTTCCATTTTACAAATGACGAGTGTACCTAGCTAGACAAGAGACCCTTACGCTTCCCGAAACCTTAGCTCACCTCCTTGCTTAACATTTGCATTACTTGATTTATCAGTTATCAGTTTGCGTTTGTGATTTGAACATGTTTTTATTGATTGTACAGCGTCGATGGTCTGGAACACACTACAAGATAACATATATTAATTAAAAAACAAACATACTAATCAATGTCCGAATCATAATCCAGAAGCAAAGTATAAAACTTTGGACCTGACAAGTTATATTAGACACGTGACATTTCACCCGAGAATTGAGGTCGGGTGTTCCGGAAGGGAAGCACCACTTGTTTAGCTAGCTACACCCGCTACGTGTGTAATTAAAATTGTGTGAAAGTATCAAGCATATTGTTGTATTTTGTGTATGACATATTTGTTGTTTTTATTTCTATGTTTCTTTTGATTTCACACATGGCGGTTATAGCTGGCAAGACAAAGTGCGATTACACTTCCTAAAACATTACCTCACTTCCGCGTTTAACATTAGAATCACTTGATCTGTCAGTTATCATTTTGCATTTGGGATTGTGAGTTTTATAACGTAATTGATATTTATATGTTTACATGTTGAATACTTGCATTATAGGAATCTATATCTGTGTATATATGGTAGAGTATATTTGTTCTGAAGCGTGTGTATTCGTCCATATATGCATATCATGGATTTTTTTTTTACAGAAACTGCATATATTTGGTGTGGGTGATTTTAACAACTTAATGAATCAGTCTTTTTCTCTAATTAAATGTTTTTATGTTTGCACCATTACAATTTGAGTGTTGATAATCATTGCTTTTTGTAAATTATCAATCTGTTTTTTTATATAATCCACCATATATATTAACCTATACTAATACAGAAGTTTGAAGTAAAATTAATTCTTTATATATATGTATATGTTTATATACATGTAATTGTAGTTTAATGAAGTGCGTACGAACATGTCATAATTTATTTTCTGAGTGGTAATTTTAATTGTAGGTGATTTTATACGTTGGTTATAAAATTAGTGTTACGGTTGATCAACTCTGACAGCTTTTTAATCACCGTATTTAATATACATGTTGAATGAAATTTTATAATCAATGTTCAAAATGTATTTTCTGTTCGTACCTTAAATTTTCGTTTTTTTTTTTCATTAATATATACGAGGTAGTGCTTTCTTGTCAGTTACAGTTAACACTGTTGTTCTGCATACAATCATACATAAAACATAACATAGTTCATGAATCAGTAAGTTTTAAAATCTTTATATTTAGATATATGTAAAGAATATAAATGGGATTCCAGTTTGGTGTTTTCTTGAACTGTCCTTCAAAAAACGCGGTCAAATTGAATGTTATGATTTTTACTACCGTGCTAATGTTACCTTATTGGAAAGGACTTCACAGACGATTTGTATTTTAGATGTTCTTTAGAACTGTCGGACATGTATTCATAAAGTCAATACCTAAGACACTAATCTAAAATATGCACAAATAATGAACTTCTATCTTTTGATTTTATATAAATATATAAATGTGGTGATTTTAGTTTGGATTTTTTTACATGTCCACCATAGTGGAGTTGCAAGTCAAACTCACGACACAATTTTGAGATGTGTTTTGATATTTTAAAAGAGAAACCAATACTTTGTTTTATTTTTCCTATTTTGTAGTACTAAATTAAGTTATGATTAAATTAAAGAACAACGAGGTATTGTATTGAACAAGTTGTAAAGGCAATAGAGTTTATCGCATGATACGGCATGTATTCAAATATATTCGATATGTAATAGTAACCGACTTCATGAACATCTTCAATCCAACATGATATTCTGAAAACATTTAACAAGTTGTAAAGGCAATAGGGTTTATCGCTTGATACGGCATGTACTCAAATATATTTGATATTTAATAGTAACCGACTTCATGAACATCTTCAATCCAACATGATATTCTGAAAACATTTAACAAGTTGTAAAGGAAATGGAGTTTATCGCATGATACGGTATGTACTCAAATATATTTGATATTTAATAGTAACCGACTTCATGAAAGTCTCCAATCCAACATGATATTCTGAAAACATTTAACAAGTTGTAAAGGCAATGGAGTTTATCGCATGATACAGAATGTATTAAAATATATTTCATATTTAATAGTAACCGACTTCATGAACTCTCAATCCAACATGACGTTCTGACATCCATTATCTATTATTCTGAAAAACAATTCTCAAAACATTTTTTGGTTTGTCATTAAAATTGTTAAATTTGAAATATTTGTAAAGACGATATTATTATGGAACATCATTTAATTGTAGCAGAATTAAAAAATGAAGGTAGTTACCATTGTCCTTTGTCAGATTGTATTTTCATGACTAGTATTATTTTGCTAAAAGAATTCTTTTTCAACAAGATCTTTAACGGCATATGTTTATAAGTTTATTTTATGTATTTTAAAAGTTTGTTATGTTGTTGTATTAATATCTTAATAGATTTAGTCTTCAATCAATCATGATATGTAAAAACAATTCTTAGAGCATTTTTGTTTGTCACTGAAGTTGTTTAATCTCAAAAATATTTGTAAAAATATGTAGGAATACCCTTCGACTGTATTTGAATTCACAGATGAAGGACGTAACTATTGTCTTTTGCCAGATTGTTTTATTGTGGTTTTATATTAAAAATGGTGTATTTGCATTAATAGCATTATTTTTAAAAATAATTGTTTCTAAAAAAAGATAGTTAGCGTCATTTCATATGTTTATAAGTTTGTTTTATGTATTTTAAAAGTTTCTTATGTTGTGTTAATGATAATTTAATAGATTTAACATGGTATTTTTAGTCATTTTAAATAAATGCTCAGATGACTGCGTTTGCAATTTTTGTATTTGGTTTTTCTTTTTTTTACTATTTCAGTAAGTATTTAACTATTAAATTAAAACACAGATATACCAATCCATGACCAAATCATAATTCTGGATAGGGCATCGCTATAAGACGCAGTAAATTAACACAGGTTGCATAGGGTAACATATAAATCACTTCAAGAAGTTGGATTGTAACCGGTTTTATTGGACAAGTAAGATGCCGCTTCAAGAAATAGTAAGCTAACACAAGTTGTATATGACAGTGGGACAAAACTTTAAAATTAAGTAAAACGCAATACTAGTAAGATAGGGCAAGACAGACATTGCTCCAAGAAGTAGAATAATACTTGTTGTATAGAGCACGATAGATAGTCTTCAAATAATGCGCTAGCACTAGTTGCGTATAAGGAGGAAGATCGGCTTCATGATAAACTTGTAAAATATGCATAAAATGTATGTGAACCCCGAAGATTTAGGGAACATATCTATGTATATTCAAACTTTTAATTAGTTTTTTAATCTAGATAAACAATTGGAATGGCATGTGAGCTAGTTAAAGATATTTTATTTTTAAATAGTTTACTTTAATTGTGGATACAAAGACATCATACTCATAAACAATATTATATCAACGGCCATCTAATATTTTAACTCTTGTGGCATTTGTTTAATATTTTTGTCACGTTATCTATACTTTCGATATTAAAACTCGAGATATCAGACTGCTTTTGTTTTGGGGTTGTTAAACGTAACTTTGTTAAGTGTATTCCTGTTTGAGCATTTCAGCGGCTTTCTCTCCTATCATTATTGTTGGAGCCATGGTTGTTCCTGATGTTATTTCCGGCATTATAGATGCATCTGCCACCCGTAGACCCTTGATACCATGAACTCTAAAAATATTAACAATCTAACATTAATACCATGCTTACTTTTTTCTTGTTGATTTATGTACTATATCGAATGAACATGCATACAAAAAGATCTCCAATCCAATAGTTTCTATTAAATTGGCATTTAAACACCGAAATTGCTATATATTGAATTTAGGGATTTGACCCAGCTGTTTAATATGTTAAAAGTTCGTGTTTTTAAGTACCAACGGAAAACTTTTTTCCAAATGGACAAGGATTGATATGTAATTAATCATTTTTAATTAAACACATGAAAATTAATCAATGTAATATAGCTTACCTCAGTTTATGATCGACTACCGAGCGTCTGTCTCCAGGAAGCCCCATCTTGCAGGTACTCACTGGATGCCAGCCGTTTGAAACGGTACTTCTAATTACACACTCCCAAAGCTTATCTGAATCCGATTTAAATGTGCTACATAACTCTGGAATGTTGCTGGGAACAACTGATGCGTTTATCGCTCGCATTGATGGAGAGGTTGCAATAATCCTCTGAAGATTTCGGACAGCTGTGGTGAAACGAAGTAAAATAATATAATTATTAACAATGTGTTCACAGATAAGTGATCAAAGTTTCTATATGTTAAAAGTATTTTTTGATGCACAAATTAATTTGTTATTAATAGTTAAGTAGATACAACTGACTTAAGAGATTAAATTGCATACTTTTGATTTAAAAACAGTTTTTCCAACATTTAGCCAATAATTTGTAGTATGTTATTAAACGATAACATGTTCTTAATAATCTGGATACCAATCCGGACCACTCGATCTCACTTCCGTCATTGAACTTGATTTCACAGTTTTCTATTTTGCCTTGGGATAATGATTGAGTAATAGATAGGTGCGTATGTTTGTTTTCGATAAATAAACGTTTAAATAAAGAGTTACAATTACCCAAGTCTTCGCGCACACGATTCTAAAAGTAAATACAACTTACCATCAATAATATCAGTTACATCACTTTCTTCCTGTAGATACCGAGCGTCTATAGCAGGAGATTCTCTCGGATTGTTACTTTTTACTTTCACAGTTCCTCTACTTTTTGGATGTAAGGAAAACATTACACCTATTGTTGAATTACGTGGATCGTCGCCTTTCTAAAACAAAATATCTTTTCATGAAACGGCCATAATAACAAAATATCTAAATCAAATTTAAAGTATTTCATAGTTAAGAGCAAATAAACCAATAAATTGGTAAATATGTTTGTTTTAGAAATAAAGTTGGTTTCTGTGAAATCATGAGCACGCGCATTTACTGCATAGACGGTAATTACACAAGTACCAACATAGCAAACAAATGAACAGAAACTAGTTTAATTATACATATGTGGAAGCTGCTTTGAATTCAAATGAAGTTATGTAGCTGAAATATATGTACTTCGCTATGAGTAATGTAAAAAAGAAGCCAGTCAAGACAATATGAGAAGAAATGAAAAAAATATACGGATACAAAACGCGTTTAACCCTTCCTATCTTGACCCTCTGCATTAAATAGCAATGGAAAAACACAGAATCAATTGATCAAAAGCAAACATACTAATCCTTATCCGAATCACAATATAGACGCAAAGTAAACACCTTGGAACTGACCCGTCAGATTAGACAAGTAAACTTTCACTAGGGAAGTGACGCCCGAGTCCTCCGGAAGAATAAGCACCTCCTGTTTAGGTAGCTATACGCGCCACGTGTGTAATCAAATTTGTGTGAAAGGAACATGATACTATGTGTTAAGTGTCCCCAGTTTTGGGCAGATAAATCAGTAAATAGACAGCTGTATGATTATAGTACAATGTACTTTATAAATCTAAACTTCAGTACTGAACTTTCATCGATTGTTTTATGTTACTCAGTATAACTTTCAAATTTTCTAAATTAACTGTTACATAATTGATAAAAAATACTATATGTAAACATGCACATGCATTATAACTAACACAACACATACTCTACACAAATTTCAACTAGTTATTTTTCAAAAACATGTCAACTTCTGCACCAATGTTAAACAATAATGAGCCATATGTATTTCATGTCAGTGTTCACATCTTCCGTTTCACCATTAACTCAAATATGATTGGAACTTGAAGAATAAACGGTGTGGATGAAAAAGGAGATGAGTTAAGTTAAGTAATGGTGTTTAACGTCCAAGCCAAGAATTTTTCAAATATATCCAGTCGCCAGCTATAAGTGCAGAAGTTTTGCCTGTGCGTTGCGCTTATGTAATTTTACAGTAGAGTTCTTTATCGTGCCAAGCCCATCGTAACACGGGACCTTGTTTATCTTAAGTTCCCATCCGAAAAAACTGTGACCCTCATTTCGTAATGCCGAATGCTTCGCGAAAGAAGAGTCACTACCCACTTTCAACTTTTAAGTCAGACCCGGTCGAGGTTCGAACCCACTACCGCCCCTACGGAGCGAGCACTCTACCAACTGAGCTAATGTAGCGGTTTGTGAATGGAATATGAGTACTTTGGAAACCACCTGATTTAATGTATGATTTACTGTTTTTGTTTACTATTTTGCTTGATTTTGATAGCATTCTGTAAATTTTTAATCTGGTGTGATGTATAAGGGTATGCAAAGCTACTTCGATCGATTAACATGTTGAATATGATTCGCAGCATATTTACTTACTTACTTACTCAGTCCTCTTCGTGCCTTGGGCACATAAGGCCTTTACCGAGGACCTCCATCTCTATCTGTTGGCTGCCATTTGCAGTATTATGCTCCAAGTCCATTCCTGTTCCTTCATCTCTTTCTCAACTGATCTCCGCCATGTTTTCTTGGGTCTTCCTCTGTTTCTCTTTCCAGGTGGAGTCCATCTTAAGGCTACCCTCGGTATCTCTGATGTTTCCATTCTAAGGACATGGCCGATCCATCTCCAGCGTTTCTCTTTGATCTGGTCGGATATGGTAGCTGTTTGTGTTCTTTCATACAGATCTTCATTGCTGATCTTATTGGGCCAGAATACCTTTAGAATCCTGCGGAGACATCTGGTTTGGAAGGTGTCTAGTTTTTGAGTGATGGTGTTGGTCACCTTCCAGGACTCTGAACCATAAAGAAGAACTCCAATTATGTTGGTTTTGAATATTCTGATCTTGGTTTGGGTCCTGATACTTGATGACTTCCAGATGTTCCGTAGGTTTGCAAAAATGGCACGAGCTTTTGTTATTCTGCATTGCACATCTACAGTAGAGTCTCCATTGGCTGTGATCATACTTCCAAGGTATGTGAAATCGCCAACCTCTTCTATTCTGTTGTTATTTGCAGTTATTTGGTTATCTTTCTTGGCATTGATCTTCATTAATTTTGTTTTGTTGCCATTTATCTTAAGTCCAATTTGTCTGCTGATATTTACTAGGCCATCAGGTTTACTTTGGATATCCTTATGTCGCTGTGCAAGTAGAGCGATGTCGTCAGCAAAGGCAAGATCTTCGAGCGACTGTTGGAATGTCCAGGATATTTCTCTACTGGCTTGGCTGGTGGTGGTTTTCATAAGCCAGTCTATACAGAGATTGAACAGCAGAGGTGAGAGTAGGCAACCTTGTCGCACTCCTGTTCTGATAGGGAAGCTGTCTGACAGTTCCGTGCCACAAATCACCTTGGCCTGAGAGTCCTTTTAGAGCATCTGTATGATGGCGATGATCTTGATGGGGATGCCATAGTGCATCAGGATCTTCAATAATGCTGGACAATGCACACTGTCAAATGCCTTGGCAAAATCGATGAAGTTGGCATACAGTGTGGTATTCCATTCATTACTTTGTTCTACAATTTGCCTAAGGAAAATATTTGATCTGCGCATGATTTTCCTTTCCTGAATCCGGCTTGTTCTTTGCGAAGGTGTGGGTCTATCACTGCAGCTATTCTGTTTAGGATGACTCTGCTAAGAACTTTACTGGTAACCGACAGCAGCATTATACCCCTCCAGTTATTTGTGTCAGCTAGGTCACCTTTCTTGGGTAGTTTTACAATAAGTCCAACTTCCAGTCATCGTAGCAGTTTCTGATTGCCAGATATTTTGTAGGATGTCTGTGAGAAGTTTAGGTGTTAGTACTTCTTCCGCTTTTTACATTTCAGCCTGGAATTGGTCTATGCCTGGGGCTTTCCCATTTTTGAGAAGTTTGATGGCCTGTCTAACTTCTTCAACTGTTGGAGGCTCTGTCTCGATGTTCAAGGTGTCCACACTTTCACTAATCTCCGCTTCTGTTGTTAGGCACTCCTGGTTTAGTATCCTTTCAAAATGGTCTTTCCAACAGGTGAGCTCTTCTTCTATACTGGAGGCCAGTTTTCCATCTTGCTTTCGCACTGGTGTATCTGTACTTCTGAATCCTCCACTTAATGTTATGGTGATTTGGTACAGAGTTCAGTTTTTGTTTTGAGGTCGCCTCTTCAGCATCCTGTGCTAATTTCTCAATAAAGTCCTTCTTGTCCCTTTCTTGTACTTTTCTTCACTTCTCTGTCCTGTGCAGTACATATCTTTTAGCTGGTCTTTTAGCCTGACTGATTTGGTTGTCAATATTTTCTTTGTTTGGCGTCTTTGTTCTATTAAATCCTAGGTCTTTGTTGTTATCCATTCTTCTTTCCTTTTTCTTTTCAACCCAAGTGTTTTCTTTCCTGCTTCTACCAGTGTGTTGCTGAATTGTGCAATGCCAAGTTCTTGTTTGTTTCTAAGGATGTTAAAACGGTTTTTTACTTCTAGCTGAAATGTTTTCATGAGTGTGTGATCTTTCAGTTTATTCACATCTACTTGGGGTGGACGACGTTCCCCTCTCTTTACCATCTTCAATTTCAATTTCAGCTTTGCAAGGACAAGAGTGTGGTCACTCCCTACATCAGCCTCTCTCAATGCTCTGACATTCTGTAATGTTCCTCTCCATTTCTTGTTTATTAGTACATGGTCACTAAAGAGCTTCCAACCGATCATACACTGGTGTGATGTATAAGGGTATGCAAAGCTACTTCAAACGATTAACACATTGAATATGATTCGCAGCATAGTTAATAAGATTTTAAATAGAACCTATACCTGTACATTTTTATGTTTAACAAGATATACAAATTCAAAGTAAGTTTGATGCCATTTTCTAAAATTGCCGAACATATTTACGAAATTTATCAAATATATGCTAAACATTCCAAATGACGATTTTCTTGATATGAAACATGACGAAAGTCATCCGTAATATCCAAAACGATATACGATGACTGTTCCGTTTTAATGACGTATTCCCTCATTCACCTAGTGACGGCATGCCATGTGTTGCGAGCAATCGTTGTGATGAAACGTTATTCTCATTTATAAAATCATTTATTTCAATGAAGGTCATCTTAATCTCTACAGCTTGATTGTTTCAATAACTTTTTTCAATATTTTTATTTTATTGAAACCATGTAAGAATTGATATTATCAAGATTTACCGTGGAAAATGGTAGAATAATACACGGGCTGGAGTATAGATTCGGAAGAAAATATCCAAAGGAGGCGAAGCCACTGAGTGATAAATTTGCTTCATGTGAACGACGGTTGATTATTAATTTCTAAAATATACAATCCTAAATGAATACGATAAAATGTTATTAAAAATGAATGAAACAACTAATGTTGTTCAAAGTTGAGTCTTTAAAGTCATTTAATCAAAATTTCATCAATCTTGTCCATAAAATTAATACAAAACGCGAAAGCAATTTTATAACCTTTATTTAATGATGCGAAATGTTGAGACACCTGAGGTAAGTGCGCTTAACAAACAGTAAGAAGTATGAGACTTAATCAATACATGGCTTCAAAGTTATTAAAGCAATATATAATTTGTATATTATGGATACACGGTCTTTAAGGTATCCATAGTACACCTACCGGTAAAAATCCAGCTTGAGTTATTACTATCATAGATTCTGGCCAGCTTGTCTGTTTATTTGTATCTAAAAACAAAAGTGTTGCTAAATCATGTGGAGTGGCATATTTCCCTGAAATTAAAAAAAGACAACTAAGTATCACTATAACAGATATATGTGATCTGGACATGGATTGGTACATTTGGTTCTGATGTATACACTATATGAAATTCGAGAAAAGAATTAGAATCATATAGTTGTTTTTGTTTTCAATACAAAAAAGCATCTAAAAATGTTGTAAAACATCTGATTTTGTAAACCACCAGATTAATTAATATATGTAAGCAATTCTAAGGTACCTATCGCCGGTGTTATTTGAGAAAAAATCTTATAATGACATCTTCACGATGAAAACACACATCGGATAGTAAGCAATCAAAGCAACCATTTAACGGAACGAAAAAAATATTTATACAGACCCAACATTAAAGTCTTGGGCTCCCCTCAGAAGTTTTATATCAAAATTATGATAAATAGATAGGTGATTTAGACACCTGTCATTTCAATTACGTATTACTTAAGTCGTATTTAGATTAAAATAATTCGAAACTCTTTTTTAAATGATGTTATGGTTGAATGAAGTTTGTTAAAAAAACTTTAATATTTTTGTAAAACAATATCGCGCATATCAACAAAATGTTTAACATAAAATATAAATATATACATAATTATATATATATACTGATAGAAATCGTCAACAATTATAGAAAATCCTAGATCAAGGCGTACATGAGTTTTTATAAACGGTTCGATAGATACTTGCATATAAACGCCAAGTCCTGTCAAAATAGATGGTCTTTTTTTACAAAATAGCTGCACTAAATATCAATTAGTAATAAAAACAGTCCGGGAAGACTTCGTCAATTTGGTTGATTAGCTATGTATTGGAGAAAACAACTGTTGACTTAAACATTACACAAAAACATAAAATGCTGGCTTGGTATAGGAAACATCATTAAAAACAAAGTTTTATTAGGAAACTGTACTATTCTCCGATGAACCCATCTTTAGAACAAATTTCAATAGATGAAAGATTATAAAAGCGATATAAACATTAGAAGAATCACGGACACTGTATATACTCGGAGGTGGGGGGTCAAGACTTTATTGTTGAAGATTTATTTGTGAGAAATTATTCGTTAAATACATGTAAAATGTAGAACTGGATTTTTTAGCACTCTCATCATGTCCAAACATAATTTATTGCATAGTTAATGCGTTAAAATTGTTTTAAGAAGTTTTACATAAGACAGAAATTTTATCATGAAATAAAAATATATTCCGAGGAAATATGCATGAACATAACTTGAGATTTTACCCTTTTTCTAAATTTAGCCGTTTTATAATTTTTTCACATTCACATTTAACATAATAAATCAAACAGATCAACAAAAGGATTTCCACGTTTAATTCAACGTCCTCGGGATCCTGTTTTCTTAGAATGCGTTTACCGGCGTGAATGTTATCGTTAACTGAATGGTCAGGTTTTTATGCTGTTTCCCCATGTGATAATGAAACATTGATTAAGGCAGTTTGTAATTAAAACAATCATATAGTAGTAATATGTGGTAGTAATACCTGTTCTGCTAAAGATATATTCTGCTAAAACAACCGGATTTTTCAGCTCGTCTTGCTTGGTAACAGGTACATTAAATAGAAGTTTGAAAGTAAAGAAAGTATGATCTTGTAAATTATAACCAACAGGTAGGTCAGCAACAGGCTTTATCTGAAAGTATTAAATAACTAATTCAACTAATTTTGTTTCAAAGTATACCAGTGTTAATGTTAAAGCACTAGTCGACAGTTTTGGAATACAATTCCTTATCAGTAAAGCTTGGACCAAACACGGGTTTGAAAAATATCCAAATAACCAAACTATATTAACTAAATACTTTACATGTAATATGTTTCTCTACATTTGATGTATATGGAAACTAAAACACTGAACAATTGAATACAGATATCAAACATTATATCAGTAATTAAAATACAAGCGTGTCGCTATGATTTAGATATTCGATATTAAAAATACATTATAACTAGAATCATTGTACATATATGTGTGTCGTCTTATTACAATATGTACATGATATGATATTATATCATTTTACCTTTAATAAATTTATAAATCAAACCAAATAACTACAGTTACCACACAACCGTATAATTCTCTAGATCCAATAGTTCTTTACCTTAAGTTTGCGTAGCAATTGAGCAGGTCCAACACCTGATAACTGCAATAATTGTGCAGAACCGTAGGATCCTCCTGATACAATAACTTCTCGCCTTGCTTTTACTTCATATATCTTGCCATCTTTTGAATACCGTATTCCATATGCCTTTTTGTTGTATCCTGATATTAAAATCTGTAAAAGAAATAAGCTTCAGATTAACATAACATAACATTTTTCTAACATCCAACATAACAAAGAACACGATTAACGATAAATACAATTCAATGAAAAAATAGCCAAAACTGAACAACACATAATAAAACTACTTTTAAAGGACATTGTAGCAAATCCCCTGTATTGTGGTTTACGTACTTTTAGATAATCTCCGACCGTCCAACTTACTATAAAATCTATGCTACATTATTATGCACATAAAAACGTAAGCCTTTTTTACCTTTTCAACCAATGACTCTGTAAATATCATTAAATTGCGTCTTCCAGAGACTGGTCGTAGGTACGCAGTTGATGTTGATTCTCTGACACCGTTTCTTACTGCATACTGAATGGCACAGACACCTAAAATTTAATGAAAGAGTTGGGTTTGTGAATAAAAATGATACAAAACTGTAATAAAGTGTTTTAGGTTGAATTCTGTTGTCGAAAGATTAATCAACCGCAATTATACAGATCCATGATCAAATTATAATCCTAAAAAGTGGAAACTTCAATAGTGTTGAAGGAGTAGATCTAACAAACTATTACGGACGGCGAACATGCAGGTGAATTAGCAAAGCCTTACACAATACTTTTCGTTTCTAGAGAGGGGCATAAAATCGAGCAATGGGGTTCTTATTTTAATTGAATGACGTATTTTGGCAATTAATACTGTTACATGCCTTACATTAAAACTAATTTCTGACTTACCAAACGGTGAAGGTTCGTTACACTCAGTAACAGGCAATCCAATTTCTTTAGCAGCATTTGTAAGAAGTTTATAAACAGCTGAAGCTGTGATGCCAGGGTCTTGAGAAACTGCAAATGGTCCGCATGTACTGTGAAAAGCTAAAGCAATAGTATTCAAGAATATAAGAAAGAAACATACCGACATATTCGAATAAGATTCCCAAAGCAAAGTATAAAAATCGAAAAATTGCAAATTAAGTTAATTCGAGGGCGATCGGGTGTTCCGGAAGAGTAAGCACTTTTTACTAGCTACAATCACCAGGTAAACATGTATTGAAATTTCTGAGTTAACGTGGCTATATAAAAGTGGATTAAATGAAAGAGGAACTTAATAGCAAGTACGTGGCTATAGACACCAAAAAGTACCTAAGAAAGAGAATGTGTGTGTATTTTGTATTTTTGCTCCCAGCTGTAATATAATTAGGAGGGGTGGGGCTCTTCAAGAGCAGATTTCGATTCCCATTAAACCTGTGGATGTTTAAATTTACACCACACTATTACATACCAGAATGTTTTAGGTCTGGAATAAGAATGTTTTCCATTTTTAAAAAGAATGGAAGTACATCTTTAAAACTCCATCCCTTTGCACCATTAGCCGCCCATTGGTCAAAATCCGTCTTGAATCCTCGTAAAAATGCTAAAACATTGTGTGAAGTAGAACCACCGAGAGTTTTGCCACTACCAACCTCTAATGTCTGTAAATATAGAATTTTATTTGGTTACAATAGAATTTTTGCAAGGAAAAAGTAGTTGTCTATGATAATTGTTCGTTCGTTTGACTAACAAATCTATAGACACAACGACGAACCAATGCAACTTACTGTAACATGGGTAATTTATAAATCTATCATATTACATATTATATTAAACTTATGAAAGAAAACCTTTTTGCAGAATGTTGAAAAGATACTCAAAGAACCAAAAATATATTTTACCAAAATCAGCTAGGAAATACTTTGCATGAGGTAGTATTATACCAGTATTATTTTACAACATTAGAGTTAGAGTTTATTTTTTATATTTAACTACCAAAACCCCCGAAGCTACAGTGTTACCTCAAATTTGAAAATAGAACATATTATAGTAATTTTCCAATGTTTACTTAACAAAAAGTGTGAGTATTTATTTTATTAAACACATTTATAAGATAAGTTTGTTAAAATTTATAGAAAAAATTCAAAGTAAAATTTGAAAAAAAAGCTGAAACTAATTCAGAAAAAATGCCAAACCTATAATAACAAAACCTAGACACTTTCAAATCTATCGTACATGTATGTTCATTTATCAAAATGCCACAGTTTGAAAAACATCACCCGCTCAAAGCATTTTTCTTACTGAAAACGTGATTGAATTGAAGTGACAAGTTGCAAGAAATTGGATGATTAAATTAATTTATATGAGGTATAATAAAAATGTTCTTGGATTTTATGTGCTAATTGCTTTTGTGACTGAGTGGTATAAATATAATAGGTATCAGCTAAAGATTTTAGATGTGGTTATATAAGTACTTACCCTCCCATTTAAACCTTTTTGTGGCTCACTTGTATAGTTATAAGTAATAGGTCCGGGTTTGAGACTAGCAAAAAGTCCAGGTGTCTCTATAAGTGATGATATCTCGGGTGAAATGTCTGAAATTCCGGACTCAAATAGACAAACTGTTACAGATGGATCCTCGGATAAACGAGATGCAATCGTAGCCCCTGCTGCTCCTGCTCCGACTAAAATATTTTTGTTAAATGTTTTGCAGATAATAACTATAAGATTTTTGTTTATTGGCACTTTAGTAAATATATCTGGCTGGTCACTTAATGATAATAAGTAGTTACTTCTAACAAAAACAGTTGGTTACTAACTGAATTGATGTAAGGTGTAATACACCTTAGTCAAAATATTTGTATTCGAACGGAGGTGGTCCGTTCAAGGAATCAGGGGGAAACCACAGACGTTTTGCAAGGGGGCTTGCGAAGTTTTGTACATCAGGATTACCCTCGTGCTGATTAATTTGGCTTTTAGAAGTCAAAGGGATACGGGTGAAGAAACGTGTCATGTTTGTATTGTTCAGAAACAAACTCCAAAAAGCATAGTTAAAACATATTAAGCATTCAATTTACCAGCTATAGTAACCATATAACTATGTTGATAATACTAGTAACTTGTCTGTCTTTGTATAATTTTGGTTTCAAGTAAAATCCAGGTAAAATTTCAAAATAAAAATATTTGTCTTACCTATTAAATAATCACATATTTTTGGATTTGTTTTTAGGACAAAAATTTGTTGTGGATATACAATCCTATAAGCATCCAAAGAAGAAAGCAACAAGTGATTTTTCCAAATCGCGTACTGTCATGGTGCTATTAAAATAAAAATGGAATTTTTAATTAGATATTAAAGTTCAAACATTATTTCAATGAAAATGAGCAACATGATTATGGAAGATTTCCTAAATTGTATGATTTCATAAAACACTTATTGAAATTCAAAATGGGTGTTTATAGCAAATAGCAGGTACATGAATATACTGTCATCAATAAATTACAATACAAGTTTATATTTGTAATTGGTTTATATTATAATCATAATTTTAGATTTCATTCTGTGAACAGAAATATTGATTTATTGCAATATTTGAAATTGATATTTTACTTAATGATCTAAATCTATGCATCAAATTGTTGTTATTGAAATTTCAGTGAAAACTATAAAAATGTGAGAAAATATTTTGCTTAAAATAAAAACACTATATCAGCTGAAAAACACTGAGATTGAACAAAAATGTTTTCTAACATTTAATTTTGTGGAGATTTTCAGCTGATAAAACGCGATTTAAGAATGATGTTAGAATGAGGTCGACATGTTTTGCATAACAAAATGATTTCATGTTTAGAGTGTTAGTGTACTGTAAATTGTCATTTGTGTTATTTTTTGACAGTTATCATTTCTCTTCGATAATTGGTGCATGACAATTGTGTCATATTAAACGAGTCATTAACAAACATTACCAATTATTGTCAGGTACAAATGATACATGGAATACAAAATTAAGCTCGAAAAAGTACAAAAGAAGTTTCTATATTAAGAAATAAAAAAAATCAGGTCCTTCATTTGACTGATGATTATGAATTGCAATCCTAAAAATCAGTGTTTTGCACTGGTATATTCATTCACACAGTCACTCATTGCAAATTAGTTCGTTCTTGTTCTAAACATCATAACATGTGATTCTATTTAAGAAATGACATTCTGATCATGGTATTTCAAGGGGTAATGAAAGATAGTGGGGCGCGTGCCAAATTCATCTTGAATTTGGCACGCGCCCAACTATCTTTCATTACCCCTTGAAATACCATGAGCAGAAATGTCATTTCTTATATTTACAATTATTTCTTTTAATAAATTTTTTGGACGTTGGTGCTATTTTTCCATATTTGCTCGTGTGATATAGGGTTTTTAGCCATGCGAGATCGGCGTGTCACATGACCACGCGACCCCCTGTGTAGGACATGACGTAATATTGCGGGAAAATTGATACACATCAAGGGTCATGACCCCCATTGTCTTTCATTGGGAATTGAAATACAATTGCTTCTGTATGTTTCATCGAAGACAAGTACAGTCATATTGTAAATATTATTCGTATAAGAGCATGATTACTTCGCATATTGCTAGGATTAACGGTATTTATATAGGAATAGGTCGACTTATGATAATACATACCATTCCATAACAACGTTATGTGGTGCATATCAAGTCATACTGGTGAACTAAATTTTGTTTATTTTGCAACAAATAACAATACACTTCATATAAGGGTTACGTTTGAAATAATCATCACTTATAAAGATACCAATTACATATTATACCAGTTTTAATTTTACAGCATTAGACGGCCATTTCGGAATACAATTCCTCATCAGTAGTGCTTGGACCAAAATTATGAAACCAAAATTATTTTGAAGATGTTCAAAAGCTACCCAAAGGACCAAAATATATTTTACCAAATTAAGCTAAAGAAATACTTTGCATGAGGGAGTATACCTTAGTTTTTGAGAATTTTCAAATTTTAACTTGCAGGAAATTTAGACAATTATAGTATATTTCTGACAATAATTCGAAATTATTGCTTACTGAGTTGGTGATATCTATGTCCAAATCACAATCCAAGAAAAAAGTAAAAACTAGCAAATTATGTTAAACGCGTAAAATTTCATCAGAAAAATCGGGGATGTTCTCCGGGAAGGTAAGCATTCTTTGTTTAGCTACCTACACCCGGCAAATGTGTAATCAATATTAAGCATAAATGGAACATGAAACTATGGAGACGTAAAATACACAATATATATCCAGGGTTGGCCTGTACACAGATCACATTGTGATGGCGGCTATAAAAGTTTTTGATGGTCTTGATAGACCTAGGTTGTAATATCAATGAATTAAACAAGTAATTGAAGTTATGGAAAAGTATGGCATTCAATTTAGAGATAAGAAAATGTTCAATTAAAAGCTGGATATTATTTAATATCAACTAATGAATGTCTCCAATTAAACTGAAGATAAAATCTATGTTAGTTGAGTGACTTTTTAGCAATGTTTATTTATTATCATATAATTCAAACATTTTCAAGCATGAATAACAATATTTAAAATTAACATTTTGCAGTTTCGATTTGCGAACGGTTACTTCGCATATAATCAATCACTATTTTTTCTATGCTTGTCGCCCCTGTTGGAGTAACGCAAACACGCACCGAAAAATGAAAATTGCAGTAGAAACACGTACATGGCGACAGTCACCGTAACGAAGAGCATGAAACATCAGAAGTGAATGATAAAACAGCCATACAATACAAGATACAAATGTAAATCCAATTTTGACAACTGAAAATAAAAATCCTGACTTTTGATAGCCAATGGCGGTAGTGTCAACTAGCTTGGTTATAGTATATCAATTTGAGGGCTGTTAAATATCCAAATGACGTTACAAAAGTTTGTTTATATTTAGATACATTTTAAAATTACATAAAACCCTTATTTTACCAATAGATTAAACAATTTTCCAATACCCCTTGCATATTATAGCTTCTTCGTAGCAATATGTTTATTTAACAATAACTAAAACAAAAACAACAACAAAAACATTATGAAAGTGATAAAAGTTGTATTTATTGGCACTGTTTATACTTTAAAAGCCTCAAATATCATCGTTTAAAACTAAAAATATTTAGACACGCATATTTAAATTAAATAATTTACACTCGTATTGGTATGACTTTTGTTCCCATAAAATTCTATGTAAACACAGAAAAACTGTTTAACAGAAAAGGGTACGATTAGAAGACATTGGAAGTCATTCTGTTGTATCTTACTTGATTAGTGAATCAATAATCTAGTATACATATAATTGCATTTCGCCCTTGGACGGGTTTTCAGATTTATTTTTAATCCATTAAACACCTAGCTAAATTTATAAATTATAAAATATCAAAAACGGAAAATAAAATATGAGAAATAAAATTGTAAAAAGCATAAAGCGCGTACAGGAAATCGGGAGATTTTTGCGTCCATTAATTTCATTGAGAATCGTTATTTCGAAATAACGTGTGTATTTTTTTATTTTATTTTATTTTATTTTATTTTTTTTTTTTTTTTGCATATGATAAGTGAAATGTAACTAAATTAATAACAATTGAGTATTCACTAAAGTTTTAATTTTGTGCAGTGTTACTGTCGGGAATTTACGAAACAATAATGCGAACTGTAATTCCATGAATTTACAGTACTGTGCCCGATAAGTTGTGATAGTAACTGGTATGTGTTAAATATCCGGCATTATATTAATCTTACCTGAATTATTGGAATTTTTAATAATTCTTAGGAACAGTTTCACCCATTTACGTGTATCCAGAAAAACTATGAAAAATGAAATACATGTATTAATTTAACTGTCGGTATATCTTGTTGTAATGATTGGGTTTTTAAAGGTGAGTTATTAACATAATTGCATGCATATATGTTTTATAAATTAAGATAGTCCCATGTCATTTGTATTCAATTTAGTACATAAGTATTATAAATCATTAAAACTAATTTGGGGATCCCATTGTCACAAATTGGGGAAATCGAATATTTGACATAAGTATGTCTAAATCATCTCACAAGGACATTGCATTACGTTATTACGATCATGTATGGAATAATAACTTTTGACAATAAACCATTTAAATAAGAAATAGAGCCCAAGTGACGCTCTTAAAATCTTTTTCACCTATAAGCACCCTCTCTCGGTAACTGCCTATTTAGCTACCTACCTGTGTAATCAAATTGTGAATGAAAGGAACATAGAACTATTAGACGCCAAAAATATCCAGGGCAGTTTTGGACACAGAGACAGGGTACTTATACAAATATTCTGGTGATGACCAAGGAGGCCTAGTGTCTTGATGGGCCTAGGCCTGCAATTCCTTTGCGTGAACAATTTGTAAGCAGTTTGCTTCGTTACAAAATTGAAGTCATTACGTTTGTCATACAACTTCAAATGTAGCCTGTCGCTGGCGTAAAAATAAATTGAAATATAAGACTAAATATAAGCAACTCTTAAGAATCAGTTGTGTCTATAATAAAGGTCACTGGAATAAATTACATCTACATAATCTGCAAAATTAGGGTTAGGATTTGGGAAAGTCAGAAAAGAAATAAGAACAATCAGTACGCAATCAAAGGTTTATTTAAAATATCTCTAGCTGTAAAAGGGGTATCGAATAATTTGTGATAGTAAGAAATCCATTTTTGCACCAAGTGTCTGTTAATGAATTGTTTTTCTTTTCACCAAAGGAAATGAATAGACAAACGTGATGCAACGTGGTGTCATACGAATCCCCATAATTTACGGGCAGATTTTGTTGTAATGATTTATGATTTATTACATTAAACGCTTTCTATTTTGGCAAGATCTTTTGTTATTTATTAGTGCAATTTCATACAATTTATTCCAATGAGTATATTTTTCCATGTAAGTTACTCGTATAACTATTAAAAAATTATGTAACTGATAACAATGCTTATATTACGTAGAAATCAATACACTTTATGTATGTTAAATTGATGTATATTGTTGAAAATTAAAATTGCAAAATAAAGATGCTAATTTGATAATAAAAGTTATAAATTAAAAGAAAAAAGATTTACAGCTGAAGATTTACTTCATCCTTTAAAAGAAATGTATCAGAATAAGTAAGTACATTTCTTGTAAAGGAATGTATCAGAATAAGTAAGTATACCACTGCGGTAGCTCAGTTGGTAGAGTGCTCGCTCCATATGTGGGAGGTCGTGGGTTCGATCCCCGGCCGGGTCTGACCCAAGACTTGAAAGTGAGTAGTGACTGTTCTTTCGCCAAGCACTCGGCATTACGAAATGAAAGTCACGGTTCTTTCGAATGGGAACTTAAAATAAACAAGGTCCCGTGTCACGGTGGGCTTGGCACGTTAAAGAACCCTGCTGTATAATGCCATCAGCGCAACGCACAGGCAAAATTTCTGCACCTTTGCCTATAGCTGGCGACGTCTCGATATAAGTGAAATATTCTTGACTGGGACGTTAAACACCATTACTCAACTCAACTCAAGAATAAGTAAGTAGAATCCCCAATGCCCCCCACCAAAACACATCAATGAGAGATTGCAAAAATTCGATTATGTATACAATCAGTAGAAATCCAATACTATAAAGGAAGGGAAGTTTTTAAAATGTTAGTTTATCTTAGTTAATTACATCACATTTATAGTACCTTACGGAACTATAATACGTAAAGCCAAAGCATATTAAAAAATACAATAGATATGATAGATTGCGATATCTGTCTACATATTAAATAACAATTCACACAGTTATGGAAGGTCTTTTTAAAGCGTGTCGAACTGTGTGGTTTTTTTTTTTTTTTTTTTTTTTTTTTTTTGACAATATCTGTTTAAAATATTTACAGAAAATGAATTTATTTAGGTCGTCAATTTAAACAAAACGATACAAACCTATATTGATTTACCGATAATCAAAAATTTATTTTAGTTGACTTATTCAGTATTAAGCATAGGCAAACAATATGACGACAAACAATATAATGTGCTAGTATTGAAGGTGCCCGAGACGTCTCAAAAACAAAAGGTAAGGTATTGGAAGGGGTCGTGACGCCCCAAAGGAAAGGAGTTAGTGAGGTAAGGTGTCCGTGACGCCCCCCAAGAAAAGAGAGTATTGAAAGGTGCCAACGACGCCAAAAAAGAAAGGACTATGTATGATGAGGTGTCCGCAATGACAAAAAAGAAAGGAGTAGGTATTTTAAGGTGCCCGAGACTCCCTCCAAAAAAACGATTAGGTATGGCAAGATTTCTGCGACGGCGAAAAAAGGTGTTGGTATAGTTAGGTGTCCGCGACGCCACAAGAACAAAGGGGATGTATTGGTGGCTTGTTACGTCACAAAACAAAAGAGTGGGTTTGGTAATGTACCCTTGACGTCACAAAAACAAAGAGTAGGTGTCGTAAGGTACAAATGATGTCACAATACCGAGCCTGTAATGATCAAAATTAAGTAAGTATGGTACGATCCACATGACTCTACGAAAATAAGGGACAAGGGGTCTTGTGACGCCCTAAAACAAAGACGTGGGTATGGCAAGGTGTCAGTGGCAATCCAAAACAAAGAAAAAGTGATGAGTCTGTGACACCCCAAACAAAGTAGTAGGCGTGGTAATATGCGCGTTAGACCCCCAAAACAAAGGAGGGTGAAAGGGTAGGTGCCTGCGACGTCCCAAAGCAAAAAGTAGAAGTAGGAATTATTACGTCCCGCAAAAACAAAGAAGTTTGTATGATAGTGTACATATGACGTCCCAATACCAAGGTATGGCAGACCAAAGCAAAGTAGTACATATGGTAATTGGTAAGGTGTCTGTAACGTTACAAAACAGAGGAGACAAACCTCAAAACAAAGTAATACATATGGTTACAAGTTGCGGCCATTTTGAATGTTCAATCAGTCGCGTAGCTCCTTATATGCCAGTACGCCACGGCGTCCACATAAGTTTTAATCTCTTTTTATTACGACCGTCCGGCGGTGACAATTAAACAGAAAAATTGATAGCTTTTTTTCAAACAAAACAAAACCCCTCATTTACAGGTCTTGAAGTTGATCAGATTTGATTGAGAAGAATGAAAAGCAGATTATATCGCGTGTTTCATGATATTGCAAACATCAGATGCACAAAAGTATTGATATTGGAAAATCACGTCGAATGATCTAAAACTTTGAAATCCCCCCCCCCCCTCGAAGTGAGTATGAAGCCAACCAAAAACATACATACTAATCCATGTCCAAATCACAATCCAAAAGCAAAATAAAAACTTTGAAACTGACAAGATAGGTTAAACATGTGGACTTCCGCCAGGGAAGTGAGGCCGGGTACTCCGGAAGGCTAATCACACCCTGTTAAGCTACATCCGCCAATTGTATAATCAAAATTTAGAGTGACAGGAATAGGGAACTATGGGGCGTCAAATATATCCAAGGCAATACTGGACACACAGAAATCATGTTTATCAAAAATATCGGGGAAACATTCACAGGCACTTGTTTCTGATATATTTTTTAAAAAAATTAACACTCTATACTCAACATAACGTTATGTTGAATTAAAGAGTGTTATTTTTTAAATATCAGAAACAAGTGTCTGTGGAAACATTGCCCTCTGACACCCCGTATGCCCGTTTAGTGCGAAATTTTGGTTTTATTTGAATCCACATTGTTTTTACCCAGCTACGCGCCTGTCAATCTAGAAAAAACGTACACAGCATCCGCATGACATTGGTAACAGACTTGCAAAGTTTCAAAACATTTGCTTCAAAACTGTAAAAGTAGTTCGATGCACAAGCATATGTAAGACCTGCAAAGTGTCAAACCATTTGCTGTAAAAGTAGTTCGATGTACAAGCATATGTAAGACCTGCAAAGTGTCAAACCATTTGCTGTAAAAGTAGTTCGATGCACAAGCATATCTAAGACCTGCAAAGTGTCAAAACATTTAAAAGTAGTTCGATGCACAAGCAAATGTAAATTGTAAAAATCCTAGATGACCGTCAAGCGGCCATTTTGAATTTTTCAATACAGATATATACATGTATATGATAAAACGCACGTGTACAGCATCCTCAAGGCATTAGTAACATACCTGTAAAGTTTCAAAACATTTGTTTCAAAACTGTAAAAGTAGGTTGATGCACAAACATATGTATTATCGGTTCTGGTCATACGGGCATTTCAAGTAGATGTTATCGGTCACCTTAGATACGGTGAAAACAACCCGCTATATAACATTGAAAATGATACAAATGTATTATCATTCGCAGTGGCTATTGTATTTTATTTTAGTCTTTAGTGGTTTTTCATGAACTTTGCAGTAAAGTCTAATATTGAAAATGTTATTAATTTTAGGTCAGTTTTAACCAATTTTAGGATTTCATCACACTATTTACAAATAGAAATTGGTAGATATAAAAAAAATCGACAAGAATTTAAGCCCGGATATGTAAATTTGTATTGAAAATGAATATCATTTTTATTGGTTTGACCAATATATGTAGATTTAAGAGAAAAATATTTCAAAAAATGGTTTTGTCTTTGGCCAAATATGTCTAAATTTGTTAGTTTATTATCTAGTAAAAATGAAAATATTATTAATTTGGCAAAATATTTATATTATGCATTAAAAAGAAGAGATTGTCTAAATATTAATTAAGATTGAAGATGTATTTATTATGTATATTATGTATTTGCCGCATTGGATATTTGTTGTGGCTATAAATGTTATATATGTTTAGAGTCAATAAAGACTTATTGAATTGAATATTATATAGACGGAATGATTAAAAAGCAATTTTTATGTAAATTTATAAACATTATGAAAAAGGAGGGGTCTGTCAGCATTCAAAATTGTCCTGAATTTGTTCATATTTTTACTTTTTTCGTGTAAATGACACGAGAAACGTGAAAAAGTAAAAAAAAAATGTTTTTTGAGATTTTAATTTATTAAAATTGAATTTCCGAATAGAAACATTTCATGAATATAAATCATTTTAATTTCATACCGCCAGTCAGTGGTTCCATCAAGGTTACATCAATCTTTTAAAATACACATCTTCCAAAATTCCAAATTAACGACAACTAACAATTAATGTAGAATATCGTGAAGACCTTAATCAATTTTGTATATTGGAAAGTAGATCTACCATCTTCACACTGTCTATCAGTAGAATCCGGCAGATATCACAATATAGAAAGAAAAAACAGACTTTGTCAGTTCCGCTTATCCCCCAGCATCGAAGATGAATAAATGTCCTGCTAACGCCACAATCCGCAAACAACTTATCATACCATATTACTGGCAAAAACCCTCTGCTTTTAAACTAATCCAGTTGTTGTCTGTTAATAATGTAAAACATTTAGGTAAATTTTTATTCCGGGCGTTTAAATTAAGAAATAACCAAAATGCAATAATTTAATCTGTTGGCATTTCTCCGTATTATTACTTTATTTGTCTTGAGTGTATTACTTGTTCATTGTTATTCATGTATGTATGTATGTATTTTGTATTTCTTTTGTTATATACATGTTCCAATAAGTTGTATAACTTTCGGAAATAAAGATTGAATTGAATTGAATACCGGCGAATGAATGTATAATAAACAGGATCTAAAAGTTATTGATAATCTCTTAATTACCTGAATGCGAGGGAGGGACGTTTATAAATTGAGATCAAATATATTTTTCGTGAAAGAATGAAAAAAAAATTTATTCCGATTTTTGGCCAGTTGTTGCATAGATCCCGGGGGTGATAAGCCGATATTGTTTTTTTTTTTTATTTTAAAAGAACTCTTATAAATTTCAATTTCAATTTCAATTTAGTTTATTAGCATTAAACATATTACAATCATGTTTATAGCCATACAACAACAATCATTATGCACAGGAAACAACTAAATACATTATTTTACAAAACATTTCATCTTAATTTAAATGCATTAAATATAAATTTTGCAACGTTTGTAATAATTTTTTTCCTTTTATCCCCCATTAAACAATAAAATTTCTGTAGATTTGGCCAATGACAATAATATTTCGGTAAATAACGATGTCTTAATGATATGTATTTTGGACAGACCAACAAAAAATGGTATTCGTTTTCAATAACGTTCATGTTGCAACATGTACAAAAACGCAAATTTTTATCTATGCCATTATATCTACCACGCTCGATAGCTAAGTCATGGTTACTTAATCTAAATTTTGTTAATAATACTCTAAGCCTCTTATGTTCGATAAAAATTAAATAATTTTCTAAACCAAACATTTGTTTAAAAGATATATATGTTTTCATTTTTGTAGATAAATTCAAGTTACTATACCTCTGAAAACACATCATTAAAATAAGAAACAAAATCGTTTAACTCTAACTTACAATTATTATTTACAAATTTCTTACCCTTAACAAAATTCCAATAATCTTTAGGATTAGACTTAGCAATATCACACAATTGTTTACCTTGTTCATGTTTATATTTACATTTTGCCCTGTGTTTAATTTTATTGTACAATGTTCTATTTTTACAAAATTCACTACGATTCTCATCTGTAGGATATCTACTATATTTATTTCTACTTTTACTAAAGGCAGCCCTTGCCGTTTTACAATCTGAATCAAACCATTTATTAGTATTACTACACTTATTTCGTACTGGCCGTACAACTTTGCCAAATATATCAAATGTTGTATCATACAATACAGACGACACTTTTTCAATAGCTCTATCGATACTCTGTTGGTCATTACCGTCCATACCAGACACTGTATTATGTAAAATAGGTAGTAACAACTCTAACTGACTACGGAAAATATCAATCTTGTCATTATCCCAGAACACACGCTTTGTTTCTGTGTTATTAAAAGGTTTAAATTCCGTATCATAATGATCAATAGAAAAATATATAGGGGCATGACACGACAATTCATTGAAATCTAATATTTCAAAATCATTAATTAATGAGTCATCCTTTGAAATAATTACATAACCAACAACACTATGACCATTATCAGATGTGTAAGTTAATCTACCGATACCCCTGCCTCTACCTTTCCGCCCATTACAAATTAACAATTCTGTTTTCTTACATAAATTTAACAATCTTCTACCATCACTATTTGTCTTACCGTCCATATTTGATCTTTTTAATTTTTTGACTACATTATCATCTGCATTAAATGTTTCACCATCTATATAATTTATTAAATTATCGTTCTCAATGTAATCTTGAGACAAACCAACCCTGCTGTTAAAATCACCACAGAGTATAACTGTACCACTATTCTCATACTGTTCAATGTCAACTTCTAAAATGTCATAAAAATCGATATCGTCTCTCTTTCTTACCTCAGAGGTATGTGGAAGTACATAAATATTACATAAATAAACATCACGCTCTATATCAAAATACTTATATAAAATAGATAGGACGTCTTAAGTTATTATAATTTGTCATTATTCTTCAATTTCAAGTATTACTGAAAAATTAAATTGTTTTATGATGATATGGAAATATTGAAATTGGGGTTATAGCAGAAAGAGAATATGAAGTGGCAACAAATAATAAAGATACAAAATAATGAGATCGAATGATTGATAATTAAGTTCCAAATTACCGGCATTTTCATGTGTATCGATTTGCAGGTATACGGGCGTATAAAACACTTGGTTTTTTTACGTGACATTACCCCCGGGGCTTGAATATTTAAATCTGGGAAAAATGTAGACTGTTTATAAACATGCACAAATAACAGAACACATACATTTGAAGTCTTATTAACACCAAAAAACCGTGGCCAGTTTAAAACTTTAATTTTTGACATAACCTGATAACGAGGATTTTGAGGCGATGTAAGCCTACAAAAAAATTAATGTCAAAGTTCTATCAGTGAAAAATCTGCCCCGTGAATGTCCCTTTATATATTTTATGCTGATCGCCATTACTGTATCTGGGATAAGAATTAGAATAAATACAATGTTATGAAAAATTTAAAGTTTCATCAAAATGTTACGACATTTCGTTCCGTTTCCTATTTTAGTTTTACAATCACCTCAATGCGCGGTCCCTAGAAAATAAGCCCAGGGAACAAAATAAGCCCAGGGAAAGCCCAGGGAAGTTTCCCGCGCCCAGGAAGTTATAAAGCATTACATAGATGTGAAATTCACATATTTATTAAAGATCATATCATATTTTATCATGTTAAAAATTTGTATCGATCTAAACCAGAATGACGAAGTATTTTATCATTGATTTTTTCACCTTACAGTATGCGTCGGTGAGTGAAGGGAGATAACTCACTATCATAGAATACTCAATTATTAACGTGGGGGAATGTTATCTATTGTCTTTCTAATTTTGGTTTTTGAATTGGATTTGTTATGCAAGGTGACGTAAATAATTTAATAAAAGATTCCTGACGTACAGAGATGAGATTTAAAAAATAATAACGATGAATACGGTATATTTACTTTACAAGTGAAAAATACTAATTTTTCCCTTCATTTACAAAATGTAACTAGTCTTTAAAACAAAAAAAGGAAATGATAAATTTTCATAATCGAAGGTTTTTCTGAGTTTTAACGAAGTAATGTCTAATAACTGTTTTAAAGGACTTTTTGTGAATTTTTGGTTTGTCAGTAATGTATTGGTTAATACTAATACTATAGAGTTTCCCGACGAAGGACAGTTAGTATGTTAAACACATTTTAATGTTAACACTGAAATTATTGTTCTTGTTTTGTTTGGCTTCTTCTTTGAAATTAAAATTAAATCGTGTGTAAAACAATTTGCTGTTATCAAATTCTTTGTCTCAGGTAAGCCAGACAAGTCTGTTACAAGGTGAACACGTGCCGTGAATAAACACCCGCCGGGTATAACAGACGACCTCAATATACTGTGACGGGTATAAAGCCTGATCAATCAGTACTGATTAATACTCCTAATTAACGGATTAATTTACATCTTCGGTTAATCGGATTATTAATATATCCCGTAAAAGTGTTAGGAACTTTATGCATAGTATATATTTGTTTTGGTATTTGATCCTTATTATGGAGAAAATATTTCCAATCATGACATACCTACATATCTGTATTATTAAATAAATAAATTATAAATTAAAAGTTGTGTAGTCGACATGCATTACTGTACATGTTATAAATAGAAGAGTATTTGCCCGTTTTATTTTCGTACATTAGTGTGAATATATTTTATGGAGAGATTCAATAAATGATGATGGCTGTCATAAGAAATGTACGAGATGATTGTTTCATCTTTGTAATAAATATCTTATAAACCGTCACTCATAGAATCCAGTATCGGGTTAGTGTGTTAAATTCTCTAAGAAAATTGTTCTATTACATTGAAATTTCGTCCGCATATTTACAGTATTGTTCGGAAAATGCCGTCATCTAACGGTGGAGAATCTCTCTCTCTCTCTCTCTCTACCAGATTAGAGGATCGAAAATGTCGACTTTACGCCATAAAAAGATGGAGGGGCATTATTAAATATTAATTACTTAACATACTCCTAAAAAAATTGCGGTCTGTGAAAAAATCGTTTCGAGCGGACCTATGTCTTTTGTGAGTACAATTGTTGTCTGACAAACTCTAGAAATATTGCGATGAATATTCACACAATAAATACAACAATCCCGATAACAGAAAATGGCGGGAAATGGCACGTGGCGACGGAATCTTTTCATATCTTCTCATATCTTCAGTGTAATTTAGGAAATCAACTTTTGAAAAATTCTCACTTTGGTTCATGAGTTTAAATTATGAAATATTAGTAGGTAAATAAATTTCACGGAGACAAACGAAATGTATACTTTCGTCCTTAATACTTTTGATATTACAGTGCAGCAAGCCGCTAAATATTACCCGGACCACTTGTTCATTAGTCAATTACTTTCCACCGTGTTCACTTGTTCACGATTAATACGAATCAAGAGTTTTTAACTGGCACAGATGATTTGTTTGCCTTTCAAAAATGCGTGTACCAGGCGTGATAGTTCATATTCTAAGGCTACCAACGATCCAAGGGAAGATTATAAAAGCTAAGCTTGTATATTACTTGATTATTGTTGAGGCATATTCGGCTTTATATAGTTAACTGTTGTTAAAACAATACAATATTCACCTCAATTCAAATAGAACAGTATTGTGTGACCGTGCACTTTTAGTGACTTGTTTTATTTTGGATTATTAGTGGCCTTAGAATATAAATATCACGCCTGGTACACGCATTTTTAAAAGGAAAATAAATCGTAGATAACCTCAACCGTAAATTGTCGAGTTTTCAAAAACCTCGTATATCTTTAACAAACTCTGGCCCCTTTGCACTGCTCTATGACGTTGACTATCTTAATATCTTTTCATTTTTTAAAATAAATTCGTTATACAAGGTGTAAGCTTTTTCCCCAACACGTGTATTTTTGCACAATTTTTTAAAAAATGCAATAAATATTTTATAAACTCTTAAATTATCAATTCCTATTTTATTTTTATTTATAAATCTTCACACTTGTGTAGGTAATTTCATAATTATACCCCTCTTTCACGCTTTTCAACCAAATGGTTTTCACTTGAATTTTCCTACTTAGATGACCCTTAAACAACATTTTATTCAATAAGTACAATTACAAATAATGAAATGATAGGATTCTGGGACTAAAATTTGTTGTCGACGAGAGGTGCATTTCAACATTGGTCAATAGAAAGGCAATGGGATTGCATAAGTTTTTGAATCAACTTTACACCCGGCAGTAATAACTTCATAATATGTCTCGTTCACACTTGTCCTTCAACGACAGTAATGTGATGCAAGTTACAAATTGTCATACATTACTTCTGCGGGGTAATGGAATAAGTAAATCATTAAAATGGTTATTATGATGATGTATGAATTTCTTCAAAAAATATTTTTACGATTATATCTATACATAATAATATTCATTTATAGATAGTGTGTTTTTGTTGTATTTCACACACACACACACACACACACACACACACACACACACACAGAGAGAGAGATCCAATGTCTACAAGAGTTATCTCTCTTTGATGATAAAGCCTAGCGGTCTCACGGTGTCGGAAATTCAAAGTCAAATTATTCCATTTTTCTTTCACCAATCTCATGCATTTTTTAACAAGATTATAAATAACACATGTTTATCAGTATTTCAAAATCACAGACTTCTACCATGCATTGTAAACTCCTGGGCGGAAGAAATATGCATAGACTGTACAAGCATGGAGTCGCTGCCGATATCAAAAACGAAAAGTGAAATTTCTCCATTTAAACTCAATCAATTTTAATGATTTTTTCACAAAAGTATAAATAGCATATCATAAGTAATATTACAAAATTTTAACCTTCTAGCATGTATAGAATACTCCTGGGCGCGAGAAACGTCCCCGGGCTTTCCCTGGGCTTATTTTGTTCCCTGGGCTTATTTTCTAGGTACCCCCTCAATGCGGCCATGATGAATTTGGAGTTAAAATGAGGAAGAAAAATAATGACCAAAATTCAATCAACTCAAAGCTGACAGCGATGGAATTACTTGCTTATTAATGATGTATTACTTTGTAAAAATCATCCTAAGTGTTAATGGAAGCTATATTTACACTAATGATTACATCATATGTAGTAAATTATGTATTTCCCACTCATAATTTTTTCCGTTTGGTAAAAAACGGGGGAGGGGGTGCTTGTTGAACTATTTCCCTTTGTGTAAAAGGACTTTACAAGTTGTACTATAGCCAATGAACGAAGCAATCGCCTGTTTCAACAGATTAATTTGACGTCTTGGGAGTGTAAAACGGTATTACAGAGATTGGGGAGGGGAGGGGGTCTGATAAAAATTTTATTATTATGTCGAATATTCGTTATTATTTCAAATTAATCGTCAGGTGTTTTAGATAAAATTACCCCCCCCCCACACACACACACACACACACCTGTATTTTGACCTCATATGAAAACAATATATTATTACTACTGCAATATATAATCAGAATATCTATGCGATCGTGAATTTTCCAAATTTTCCCCAACAGAAAGATTAAAATTTCTGTAAAATTGTATAAGTGAAATTTCACTTTATTCTTACCTTTAATATGAAGCTAAAGAGCAACCTTGGTGGCAGAGTAGTCAAAATTGTGCACATATGGATCACAGAGCCTCTCGCCATCTGGGCTCGGGCAGATTCTGTTTTAAGGAAGTTTGTCATTGCGCTTGGTAAAGTTTGATGGTTTTCTCCAGGCACTTCTGTTTCCTCTACCATCCCAGAGCACATAACCTTGAGACAAGTAAAAGACTGGGATGTAAAACCCTAACTCCACTCCAAAGGAGTACCAGTAACTGCAGTGGTCATTTCTTTACATCAGGGTGTAACACAACTTTTCAAAAATTTGGGTATTTGGGACTCCATTAAAAAAATAAATGGGGTCCAAACTTTCAAATGTGGGTCTCATAACTGAATTAAATTAAAGTATTAATTATATTATTATCATTATATATAGTCCTGGTGTCGAGATAATGTTGAATTTTGAAAATTGTTACAACCGACTGTGAATGCATTGTTTTTTGATGTGTGAATCACTAGCCATCACCTTTTTTGCATTGTATTTCACACACGAATACCGCGTTAACCATGCTGTTAAAAACCCTTGTTCTCTTTTAAATGTCAAGTCAGTTGAGCCCGACTGCACAGGTTCTGAATCGGGTGTCTTCGATTCTTTTTCTTTTGGTGTACACTTAAGAAAATCGCCAATATTACTTTGCCGTTTAGCCATTATGACAGTTCATGCAAGCTACTGATGTCAAGGACATCGGCATCACGTGTCTAACTGAATTATAGTCATTTTGTACCATGACCATTTCGTACCATCCATTTCGTACCGTGTCCATTTCGTACCATGACCATTTCGTACCATAATCTTTGACCATTTCGTACCATACACTCAAGCCATTTACCATTTATAAAAACTACATAACTACCATTTCGTACCATATGATAGTGAAGTGTTGCCAATTCCTACAATAAATTTCGTATTATAGTGAAAGTTTCTCTCTCTCTCTCTCTCTCAATGAAAACTTAATAAGACGAACATCTTCAAATGAAAAAACACTTGGACTTTGAGAATCTATGTTAAAAAATGATGTTTTTTGCTGAACTAGGGACATCATATCAAAAATAAAGGCCGGGTCACAAAATTTACAAATGATAAAGTGGAGAATCTTATCAATGTTCTTTTTCTTCCTGTTATTCATATCAGGCTAATTAATACATGTATTAATAAGTAACACTTAAAAAAAATCTTATCAATAAAGAACCTTTTTTTAAAATATAATCAACAAATAATGTCATTATATTTTATAAATATGGTACGAAATGGTAGTATTTTCCGGCATGTGCAGATTTTGAATGCATTATTTTAATAAAATTTGCAAGTCATTTCGTACCATAGAAATGGAAAATTTGGGTACGAAATGGTCATATGGCATGGTACGAAATGGACAGAGTTGGGTACGAAATGGTTATGGTACAAAATGACTAGCTTCGGTCTAACTGATCCAAAGCGAATTTCACCATGGGCCAATCAAAATTTTGCCGGAAATTTACGAGTGCTATTTTTACACACCAGTGTATTTTTAGTATGCTGGGAATTCCAACATTTAGAAGGTTTTCGTAAAATCCTTGTCCATATTAACAGAAATTTAAAACAAGTTTTCCAATTGAATTCAAATTGGTTTACAGATTTTTTGCATCCTTCTGGATGCATATGATAATTTTTTTGCATCCAACATAATTTATTTTGCGTTAAAAACACAGAATTGCGCGTCCCGTAAAACCCTGTTTACATGAACTTAATGTTATTTGTATTGCATGCTGAAATCAATGCAGGGATGAAGCTTAACCGTTTGAGTCAGGGGCCCAGCTAACTTCAGAAAAGTAGTTGTAATAGTAATAAATAGGTTAAATGTGTAAAAATTTAGGGGCCAAGACTAATTATTGGGAGCCATGGTCTACTGGGCCCCTGCTAATTTTAATCCTTGAAATGTTTGGAGTCATTTTCAGGTTGAAAAAAAAAATTAGTTTGCATTATGAGTATGGCCTGCATCAGAGTTCATGACTGAATGTTTTGGAATAGGTGCTTCAAACTGCACATGCCTTTAAATCTGGGGGGGGGGGGGGGGGCAAATCAACTGGAACCTGTACAATTTTTACTTTAAATATTATAGCAATAACCCTGTTGCATACAAAGGTACCTGCACAGGCCATGATTTCAAGATTTAGTATTTTAGCCCTGTCACAATGTCATAAATTTTCCTAAATCTTCGGGTTTCCAAAAGGTTTACTTTAGTGCAAACATGTGTTATATAGGGCTGTTGTTCTGATTTCTGCTTTCTATTGCAGGAATGCAGTGTTGAAGAATTCCTTTGATCAGAAGATATCTTTCCAAAAGAAGTGAATCATAAAATTTGGTACATAATTTGTTTTAAATATTTAGTTGCACTTTACACTAAATTATGTGTAATTTATGTGTACCGGTATGTAACAAGCCAGTCACGTAAGTGAAGAGGTACAGTGGATTCAATATGCTGTGCTGTCTTGTCAAGTTTACATGTATGTTTAATTTTAATATGTGTGTAACAGGTATTGTTAGTGAAGACCTTCCAGTGGTAGAATGATTATGACGATTAATTTGCTGTGCTGTCTTGTCATATATACAAGTGTGAAACAATGCATGTTAGTGAAGAGGTAGAATGTTTGGTGTACTGGGCTGTCTTGTCAAGTTTACATGTATGTTTAATTTTAATACATATGTGTATCAGGTGTTGTTAATGAAGACCTTGAAGTGGTAGAATGATTATGACGTTTACATGCATGAAACAAGACATGAAGAGGTCAACTTTTTGGTGTCTTGTCAAGTTTACATGTATGTGTATTTTACATGTGTGTAACCGATATTGTTTGTGGAGACCTTCAAGTGGTAGAATAATTATGACGTTTATTGTGCAGCTGCTGTGCTTGTGCTGTTTTGCTATATTTACATGTGTGAAACAATGCATGTTAGTGAAGAGGTAGAATGTTTTGTGTGCTGTGCTGTCTTGTCAAGTTTCCATGTATGTGTCATTTACATTTGTGTAATAGGTCCCTTTAGTAAAGATGAGACTCTCACTGGGTCTATTTTGGGGCCAGTATTCAGCCCCATTCACAATTCAAAATCTTTTTTCACAATCACTTTGCCAATTTTCTCAATATTGAAAATTTCAGCTTTTAAACTAGTATATTTGAACTAGGTTTCCACAAATTTAAAATTATTAGTAGCCAAATTTCTAAAATTTGTGAAAAAATAGTCCTTTTTAAAGTATTTTTCAACAAATTTGCTAAAATAGGTTACTTTTTGAAAGAATTTCTCAGAAATTAGTAGCCATTGGTGATTTTGGCTACCAGGAATGGAAACATAGTTTGAATTTTTTCTTTTACACAATTTTGGTCATTAAAGTGCTTATTTTTACAATTGCAAGGACCCGCCCCCATTCATATAAGGATGAGAGAGCCCTGGAATAGGTATAACGTTTGGTGTGCTATGCTGTCTTGCCAAGTTCACATGTATGTATAATTTATGTGTATACCCGGTAAGTGCAAAGGTAAAATGTTTGGTGTGTTCTCGCCCCAAGACAGCTAAATTTTGTGCAATTTATATTCTGTGCAATGAACAATTTTAATGAAGAGGTAGAATGGTTAGTTTGCTAAATACTATTTCATCCTGTTTACATGTCATGTGTATGTATTTAATTTACCTGTATATCACAGGTCATGTACACTTGTAAATGCAGAGGTTGAATGTTCACTTTGATGTGCTGTGTTGTCTTGCCAAGTTTAGTGTCCTATGTTATTTACATGTGTGTAGTAGGTCATGTACTCGTGCATGTGGAGAGGTAGAATATTTTGTGTGCTATTTCAGTCATTTAACTGTATTTGTAAAATACATGTATGTAAGGTCACATTAGTGAAAAAGTATAATGTTAATGAGCAACATGCAAAAGCTAAAGTGAGAGTGTCGGAGAGTATTTTTACTCGGAGTCAAATTCATAATGCTAGTCATGCCATGCAGGTGTAGCAATACAATTAGCCGTAATTGGTTCACCTTTGAAGAATCACATTTTTCAAATGTTTTCTTTGCATTTTTGTGAAAAATTACTGCAAACACTTTAGTTTTACATTTTCTTATGTGTTACCAATACAGTACTTTAATTGATAGTGTGATCTTTCAATAAGTGAGTGGTTCAATTTCTGAAACTTGAAACTGTTCTTTCATCAAGCACTTGGGTTGTTAAGAAATGGATGATCATTCAGATGATAATGGGCCTTGGTGGTTTAATGCAGACCACAGCAATGCTTGCTCCCAAGGTCTAATCCCACTCTAGCAGATCGTAGAGTATGAGATCATTTGTCAGTTACCTGGTAAATAGTTAGTTGTTTTCTCTGGGAACTCCTGTTTTCTCTACTGATTGCATTTGTATATGTGAAAGAACCTTTACTGGGGTATAAATCACCATTACTCATAAATACCAACAGTCTTGTCTTTGAAGAAAGGGAATTTTAACCCTCATACACCCAAGGTATCAGTTTTTCAAATTTTTGCAAACCACTGCGATAGCTCGGTTGGTAGAGTGCTCGCTCTGTAAGTGGGAGGTCGTGGGTTTGAGCCAAGACCTGGTCTGACCCAAGAATTGAAAATGGGTAGTGACTGTTCTTTCGCCAAGCACTCGACATTACGAAATAAAAGTCTTTTCTTGGTTCTTTCATATGGAAACTTAAAATAAACGAGGTCCCGTGTCATTCGTGGTGGGCTTGGCACGCTAAAGAACCCTGCTGTATAATGCCATCAGCGCAATGCACAGACAAAATTTCTGCATCTTCATCTATAGCTGGCAACGTCTCGATATAAGTGGAATATTCTTGACTGGGACGTTAAACATCATGACTCAACTCAACTCCATTACTCATATAGATTAGACTTTAAATACCAACAGTCTTGTCTTTGAAGAAAGGGAATTTTAAAAGAACCTTCATACACCCAAGGTATCAGTTTTTTCAATTTTTTTTCCTTTTTAAGTGATATCACTAAATAAGAAAGAAAATTTTTACTCTCCTGGATATAAATCTCTATTTACCCACTCCTTATTTATGAGAATTCAGATATCATACTGATGTACTAGGTTTTCACAAATTTAAATTATTACTTTGCCAATTCTTCCAATTTTTTTTAATTTATTTTTTTTTAAAAAGAAGTCTTTTTTAAAGTATTTTTCATAAATTTGCTAACATATGTTACTCTCTAAGTTAATTCTCTAAAATTAGAAGCATTGGTGATTTTGGCTATCAGGCATGAAAACTTAAGGTATTATAAAATTATTTGTAATTATAAAGTCTGCATGCATTATGCATTAAAGTGAAGTGTGTATGTGTTATGTGTTTGTTTGCACATTTGCTGATAAGTCAGTTGCATTTTAATTGCCATAGAAACAGAGAAAGATGGTGATGTATAAAACCTACTCATTGAACCCCCTTGGTTGCTATGTACATTGTATACTTTTTATGGTATGTATTATGTCATATCAGATATTATATTTATTTGTCATTTTATAGACCAGTTACAAAAGCTGTAAAGGGTGCATTGTCACAAGTATTAGTGAAGTTAAAGAGTTATGACAATTTTATCTTTAGGTTTACTAGTACTCCAAGCATTGCACCATCAACACTTGGTCATACATTTTCTATTCATTCATTGGTTCATTTTTTCTCCAATCATAATTTTGTGTCCATTTAACAGGTCAGAGGTCAGATTTATTCTTGGAAGTGATTGGTTGTGTTTTCCTGCAGTGATTGTGATTGACAGAATAACTTTTGAATGAAATTTTTGAAGTTTTACATTTTAATCTGGGTCAAAACATTTGATGATTTAACCTGCTTTACAGAGTTGACAATTTGATATTACATGTAGATACCACACTATTTATACTGAAACAGTGCATGTATGATCAGATGTTTGCAGTTTGACTTCTGTATAATTTGAACAGTAAAGATTTATTTTGTTGACTTTTTGAGATTTTGGACACATGTTGGTCAAGTAAGACTTTGCAGTATTTTTTGTGGATCATTGTGTTAATCACTACTACCAGAGAATACACAACTGAATTTGTGTTTTCTGTGGTACCACCATCCTCAACGCAAACGTCCAATGACGTAACTGAGAAATTGGACTTTGACACTGGTGATGGTGGGAGTAAATCTTCAAGAACTACAAATTCTTTATCATGGCCACATGTGAAATCGATAGTGATTTGGAAGAAGGGGAAATTCTTGATTCTGACAGTTGTGATGACAACAGCAAAATTATGAAATCCGATTCTACAATGTCGAATGAATCGCTGACAACTAAACCTAAAGACGTGACTCCTTCTGACAAAACACAAACAGGAGATAAGGAATCAACAGCAAAGAATCAACAAAATTCCAACGGAAAACCACAAGGAAAAGATAACAGTCGAACAAGACCTAATTATGGCGAAAGTAAATTTGGTAATCATGTGACAAAACGAAAAAGGTCATGTGATTCTGAAAATGGAGCCAAAAATTCTAAAACTGACATAAAAGGCAAAACTGATGAAAATAGCACAAAAAGGATGCATTTGATATTGTAAGAGAGAAGGCAAAGTCCTGCCCTGAAGAATCTGAACCACCAAGGAAAATGTCTAAATTTGATGGCAAAAGCAATAAACCTGACTTTTTGCCCAGAAAAGGGCAAGAGCTTTGTGATGATTCAGGGCAGCTTTTGTCTAAATCTGGGTCAAATTCTACATCTTCAAAAACTGAAATGAGACAGGGTTGTAGTTCAAAAACGGTGAATAAAAATCCCATTATTTTGTCATCAAAAAAAACTGATAAAACGTCTGATACATTATCCCACAGTTCAAACAATTCAGAAAATTCAAATAAAATGAAAGATGTACAGGGACAAGGTGAAGCTGATGACTTTGACACCGAGGATGCTGATGTCAGCTCTCAGACCAGCGAGCTAGATGACACTCTAAAAGAGTCAGATTCTCAAAAAGAAAGCAGTGCATATGATTATGACATGAGAGATATTACAGAAAGTGACACTGCCACTGATCAACAATTTACTGAAAATTCTAGTCCAAACACACATGAATTTGAGATTATTGATGACATTGGGTTAGATGATGAGGGTGGGGACTCAATCCAGAGGATTTGAGTGATGAAGACTTGGATGACAGCGAAATATATGCCTGGTTGGAAGAAGGTATAGACAGAAAAGCACTGAATGGTGATGGTTCCAATGAAGATGGACCCATAGAGAGAGAAAAAGTTGTTTTAAAAGGTTTGTTTAACATATGTATATCAGTCATTCCAAAATAATCGTAATGCTTTCTACAATTATATTTATATGTGGCAGTGGTTATTTAGAGCAAAGATGTTTTTCTCACAGTATTCTTTAATTTTTGATCCGTCAAAAATTAGATACACTTAAGTAACATCATCAATAGGTTTCATGATGATGGAGGGAAAATGTGACGTTTGAGCATGTCGCAATAGCAATATGTAAATGGAACATTTAACAAATTCTGTCATATTTATTTCTTAACATCAGATAGTCTTGAAACGAGCAGATTTTCAACAAGTGATCATTGGTAATGTTGAACCAGTTACTGGTATTTCCCCCAAGTGTAAAAAAAAATTGCCTAATCTCGGTTCTTGATACATATACATCTTGATTTTTAGACACAAAAATCTGATTTCAAAATTTCAGTTTTGTCCGTTTAGCAAAATATAATAAGCCTTACAATTATTTTGGAATGACTGATATGATATAAAATGTGATTGTATCAATTAGAAATTGGTTAAAATCTCAAATTTTCTCGAAAGCATTTTTTGTCTTTAAAATATATAAAAATTTGTTTAATATCTTTTTTGCAAAATTTTATTTAACAATTCTAATAAATACCAAAGCTATGATGTCATTTATGACGTAGCTATTTAGGTATTACTCAATTGTAAATGCGTGCAAAACTACTTGAATTTACAAAAATTATCGGAAATTTAACAATATAGGGGCCTTAGTTAAATTTCAGTCACACGCAGTATAAATGTAGTATTCATTTGTTTTTTGTATAAAAATATCTTCCTCCATGTTGCTGTGTGGTGGATAAATGCGCACATGTACCTGTTTTCATGGCATTAATCGCTGTATAATAATGGCGTCGTTACTGTTACGTCACAATACTTAAAATGTTGACATGGAGATTTTGACCGATTTCTACTTGATACAATCACAAATTATGATTACCAGTAGTAAGTATTTCATGGCTCTGTATTAATATATTTATACCTTCATAAATGAATTTTTTCTGTGCCTCCTACGCCCAGGATCTTGTGTGACAAAGTTTGTGAGTTTACTTGCATTAGATTGGTGTATTTTTTGTCAGACACTCCAGTTTCCTTCACCATCCCTGAAGTGATCATTTTTCCAGTTTCCTTCACCATCCTTGAAGTGATCATTTTTCCAGTTTCCTTCACCATCCCTGAAGTGATCATTTCAATGTAAGGTGAAAGTTTCTTGACTTGGGGCATGAAACTCAATTACTTAACTCAGTAAAATTTGCCAGGATTGAGCTCTGAAGTAGATGCTTGGGAGTATTTTTTTTTTTTAAGAAAAAAAGATGTGCTATAAGTATAGTAATGTCCATTAAAAAAAAGTATGAGATGTATTTACAGAAAAATACCCATTTCATTCCAGAGTGAATTATTTTATTTTATAGTCTGATCACTTATCCAGTGAGGAATACCGGTATCCTTGTGTGGCCGTTAAAAGAATTAGATTGTTGATTATTTACCTCAGATTTCATTAATGTTACATGTAGATCTGTTTTTATAACGTGTGAAAATAATTTGGTTAATTTTCATATATTAACTAAAAGTAAAATAAAAAGAGTTTTTTCAGATGCGCATCTAAATTCAGATGATGCATATCACATTGTGAAACGCATTTTCGCCAATAATGCCAGAGGGACAGCAAGTACCTTTGAATTAATCGCTAAATTTAAACTCCCAAAAACTTGAAAATTTAACCATGTACCAGTCCAAGCTGCCTTAAAGACCACCTCTATATAAGGACCACCTGTTTATAAAGGCCAGCAGCATTGTATCCCAATTGTTCTTTATTCATCATTTGAACCTGTATATAAAGGCCACCTACCCATTAAGACCACTTTTACTGGTTCCCTTGGATGACCTTTATAGGCAGGTTTGACTGTAGCTAGAAAAATAGTATTTTTGAATACTTACCTTGAAAACAATACTGCATAGAACAAGTATTTATTTCTTAACAAACTTTTATCGAAAAAGTTTATTAAAATTTATTCATATAAATTAAAAGCAAAAAATTGAAAAAGCTCAGAATATTTGAGAAAATATTCAAAATATAAGAAGAAAAAAATTTAAATAGTGAAATTTCAAGTCTGTTGAAGATATATCAAGTAAGATATCCAAGTTTGAATCACACCATCCATTCAAAACATGTTTTTTCCTTGCTGAATAAGTGATCGGACTATACTACAAATAACCCATGATAGTATTGTATTATAAACAAGCATTCATTAAAGTAACATTACAGTTAGTGTCTAGACTTTACAGATTTTTGTCATTACAGAGAAAGGTCATGACCCGTTTGAGGTGTTACCAGAAGGATGGGTTGTAGTCACACAACAGTGGTATGCCAGTTTATCTACACAAGCAGAGTAGAGTGTGTACTCTATCCAAGCCTTATTTTTTAGGACCTGGAAGTGTTAGGGTGAGATAATTAACAGAATGCACTGCATACATTTATATATTTTTCTGTTTTGCAGACTGTCAATCTGCTGAATTTGGGACTGATAATTGTTTCCATTCAAGTTTCAAAACTTGTTTTTCCAAATAGTTTGGTGAATTGTCCACATTTTAGTAAATAAATTTAATAAATAATTTTTATAAATAAATCTAATCCTTACATTTATACTTTGATTTTACCCCATCATATTTTCCTCAAAATTTCATGAAAAGACATTTAATTTTTTTCCGAATTAACACAAAAGAGCGGTGTTACAGCCCTGGCTTTTCACTGCAATGTATTGGCTGTCCTTAACAGGATTTTGATAAAAATTTTGTTTTTGTTTTATGTAATCTGGCCTTCACTTTAGACCTATCCAATGTTATCCACGACCTAAAATCTGAAATGAATGCAAGTGCACACATTAGATAACATATATGTATACATGGAATTAATGTGTAAAGGAAAACAACATTGACCTGTCCGCTTGACCTTTCATTAGGAACATTTATATAGAAGGGTCCACCCAATACGGTTAGGATTCAAGTTATTACAAACACAGTGGACCCTACTCAATGAAGTGATTAGTAGACGAAAAGAACACACGAGTTTCCGATCCACGATAAATATTTAAATTAAAGGTCAAACAGACAGGTCAGTGTTTTTTACCTATACAGTGCACAATACCTCACAGAAGTTTCTTAATTTCTAATCATGTGATTTGAAACAATTCATAATGTTTCACAGCAGTCAACGTTGCCTTGGGATGTTGCAATGTTCACCGGTAGGCACAGAAACCACAAAGTAATTTGTAATCAAACTTTTGTCCTTATATCCCTCCATTATAATTAGGAGCACCCAAACATTCTGACAGAATTATTCCTAGATAAAATTCCACATTGTCAATAAAAATTAAAAGATAAATTGTTCGGTATAATAAAGTGTATAGTGCGCTCAGTATTAGTGGCATTAGTCTCGATCAGAGACAGTTCTAGTTATATTAAACATTGAAATTCTGGTTAGTTATGAATTCAGACACTATATAGGCATATGTTTGTTCTTGTCTTATATCTTGATTCTTTGATTTTATAGAAACATGATGTACCAGTGAGTGCCGTACCTTGTTTACATTACTCACGAGAAATCCTGAAAGAAATAGAGGGTGTGTCTAAGGAAGCACCCAAAGGTGAGGGTAATGAGACCAGTGAGAAGTCGGAGAATGATATGATGAACGGAAGCATGGAATCGGCTGGTAATGAGCAAGTTACTGTAAACGGAGAAACAACAGAACAAGATGCCAGTACAGATTTTAAGAGAGAAACTGATTCAGGTGATAAAGGTTGGTTTAAGTTGATAAATAAAAAATAAGAAATCAGAGAAATAATTTTTAATTATTGCATCTCGACTGTTTCAGATACAAAATATAAATTTTGGCTTTCCCAATTTGACCACTAAAATTCTCATAACAACAGTGATATACATGTGCTAGCAAATTAAATCTAGTTATCCTTGGCCTCAAAATGGTTCTAAAAATATTGTCAGAATATAATATCTTTGCAATGAGGATCCTAAGCCATTGCAAGCATGTCATTATGCAATTTGCTGTATTTTAGAGCTACAAATTTAAAAAGCAGAAGGTAGATTTTAAAAATGTATTTCATACCGTGTCACCTTTTCCATGATGTACATGTACATTGTATGTTCACAATTCTCTCACCAAAACTGTTTCCAGACTATTGACTTTACTACTATGAATCATAGCTGAATATTTGGTTTAAATAGTAAAATTTCTGAAACAAGTTCACATCCAATAACCTCTGTGATTTATTTTCTCCTCACAAAAAAGGGCAGATTAATGACATGTGGGTATAAGTTGGTCCACAGTAAAATATTTATTCTTTTCCTTTTACACATGTTATATAAATCTGATTTTTCATTGTAGCTTCTGGTGATATGATTGGACAGACTGACAGTAACGAGAATAAAAATACATCCAGCGACACAGGACAGTCTGGAGAGAATGCCACTAATGCACCACCTGTTAAAATCGAATGTGCTGAACAGAGGAAGAAAGAAAACTCACTTGGTTGGTATATATCTGACGTTATGTTTCAGGGGAAGTAACCGAATACCTGATTTTCAAAAATGCTACACAACCACTGTGATAGCTCAATTTATAGAGTGCTTGCTCCATAAGTGGGAGGTTGTGGGTTTGATCCCCAGTCTGATCTAACCCAAGACTTGAAAGTTGGTAGTGACTGTTCTTTCCCCAAACACTTAGCATTACGAAATGAAAGTGACGGTTCTTTCGGATGGGAACTTAAAATAAATGAAGTCCTGTATCATGGTAGGCCTGGCATGATAAAGAACCTTGCTGTATAATGCCATAAGTGCATCACACTGGCAATATTTCTGCACCTTCCGCTATAGCTGATGATGTCTTAATATAAGTGAAAAAATCTTGACTGGGATGTTAAACACCATTACTCACTCGCTGTCTCTATTTATACTATACATTTTTAGGTCTTTAATTTTAGCTGTAACTTGTAAGATGACAAATTATGATTAGAACATATAACTCTTAGTAAACTTGCTCAGTTTTATTATCTGTAAAACAAAATTATGTTTTGTCGGTGCATATACAATGTAATGTATATGTGCATGAACACCACTGGCATATTTAGTATTGGTAAGAGATTACATGGACATATCAGCATTGTCAACTTGATTGGGCATATACAATCCAGATTTAATATCTGAAATTTTGAGAGTGAACATTTACATGCATTTATATGTAAAATTGTGCACATTTACATGCAACTTTACATTTATATGCATCTTTGTGTTCATTTACATGTAACTTTTATGTGATTTACATGTTACTTTATTTACCTGTAACTTTATGTAGATTTACCTGTAATGGTGATTTCCATGTAACTTTATTTACATTTACATGTAAATTTTATGTGATTTACATGTAACGTTATGTGCATTTACCTGCAACTTTATTTACAGTTACATGTTAATTTTGTGTACATTTACAGATCCTTACGAGATCAGGAAGTATTGTGAGAGACTGTTTCAGTTTAGAACCATAACTGTGAAGAAATTCAAGTAAGTGAGTTAAAATCCAGCAACAAATTGATCAAAAGATTGAAGGGAGGGGAATAAAAACTAAAATAATATATAATATTTAGTGTTTGAAGCATTTTTCTCTCTCTCTCTCTCTCTCTCTCTCTCTCTCCTCTCTCTCTCTCTCTCTCTCTCCTCTCTCTCTCCTCTCTCTCTCTCTCTCTCTCTCTCTCTCTCCTCTCTCTCTCTCTCTCTCTCTCTCTCTCTCTCTCTCTCTCTCTCTCTCTCTCTCCTCTCTCTCTCTCTCTCTCTCTCTCTCTCTCTCTCTCTCTCTCTCTCTCTCTCTCTCCTCTCTCTCTTCTCTCTCTCCTCTCTCTCTCTCTCTCTCTCTCTCTCTCTCTCTCTCTCTCTCTCTCTCTCTCTCTCTCTCTCTCTCTCTGTGTGTGTGTGTGTGTTGTGTGTGTGTGTGTGTGTGTGGCACATTGAAGGTCACCATAAGTTTTGTGCTAGTACAAAGCCATTCAGGCACACTTGCACAAAACTTGTGTGCTACATGAGTTTGTGTTATATTAATGTATGAAATAGAAATATATCAGAAAAAATGTCTTGTAAATAGCTGAACAATGGCCAGTGTGACATATTCAACAACCAACCAACCAATCATGGCACCAGCATCTGTTTCAAGCTTGGTTAAAAAGGAATAATGATTAACAGGATAATTCTTTTTAACATTGATATCAAAATACCACAATTTGGCAAATTTCATGGTTATATTCAAGGTGGCTTGTTTTAGATGAGACAAATACTGAATGATGTTTGTGATTAATAGTTAGCATGAGTTAGTTCATGTACATTTAAGTTGCATATTTACTTTTGAAAAGCAGGATACAGATTGTATTAAACATTGTTATATTTTCGCAGGACTTGGAAAGATAGAAGACATCATTTAAATACACAGAAAAGAAGATCTCGTCCAGCTCTTGTGAGATTTCATGAAATTATTTTAGCCCAGTCTGTCTTTAAGAATGTAATAAAACAAAAGTTAAAAAACAAATTTCCAATTGCAAAATTCATACTTGCATCCACAAGCAATAAGAAAATTATGTTGAAATCTATCGCCAACTGAATTGTTTGGTGGCATGCATTCAGATATTGTTGTGGAAATTCGAATATAAGAATTAGGTAGAATTAGTTCAGAAAAGCTAAAATGAAAAAAAGTCTTTTTAAATTGAATAACGACCATTATTTTAATTACAAAATATATAAGTTTAAAATTTGATTTTGTCAGTAGACTTCAATATCTTTCATTTTGATTAACATGACTATATTCAACACATTACATTCTGTCCTGACTCTAAAATGTAAATTTTCTTGGTGTGCTAATTTTGGTTGTTTTCGTGAAGACACTGAATCATAAATTTACATGTCAATGAAGCATTACATGTATAAATTACAACAAAATGTAAAATATCAACCACAAATTATTAATTTACAACCCCACAAAATGGTATTTTTTTCTTTAAACCATGAAAATTTGACACCACAATGATTCCACATTACTGATACATGTATTTATATGACAACAGATTTTAATTTTGTCGCCCGACCAGGATATCAATAACTTCAATCTTTGTTTTATCTATTTTTTGCAGCCCTCCAATACTAAACTGATAACTTGTTCAATTCCACAAGAAAAAGGTGACGATAAAGCTAAAAGAAAAGGTAAAAACTATGTAGCAAGTTTTTATTTGTTATGACTATAAAAATTCAAGTTGTAAGCCACAGTGGCATCATATAGGCAAAAACATTGACTTGTCTGCTTGACCTTAGGAATATGCATATATGATGATCCACCCAATAAATGGACAGTTATGGGATTCACATTGAATACATAAACTATATTGCTGTTTAACATTCAAATTGTGATATTTCTTTCTAAAGAATCAAAAACATCATGCTTCATAAATTCATACAAGCTGAAGGTCTTACTTAGATGGGAGGAATGTGGCCATTTTTTTTATATCAATTTTTACACAAAAAATTCCTGATAATCTCCTGATTTTTAACTAAAAACCCTCCTAATTTCCTTATTTTTTTAGACGAAGAGTGCTTGACAGACTGCTTATGTCTGTCCCATATATTGATCTATCTTAGTTGGTACGGTCTTGTTATTTTAATTAAAAGATTTTGAAAATTACAAGATCAGAATTTCCAAATGTCCAAACAAATTTATGCTTGACCTACACAAGGAATTGAAAAAATAAAAAAATAAAAAGAGGAAAACATTTAGCATAAGTAAGTAAGCAAGTAAGTATTTTAATTATCATATTGTCAGTAACATATTTACATAATACATGATTTGATCCCCCGCAAACTAGGGGGTATATAGAAATCACCATTTCTGTCTTTCAGTTCATCCATCTGTGTCTGTCCGTGTAAAATCCTGTTCAGGCAATATCTCATAATTGCTTTGCACAACTGTCATAAAACTTCACATTAATAATCTTCATTGTCTAAAGGTGTGTCATGACCTTCAACCAAGGTCACATCTGAAAGGTCAAGGTCACCAGAAAACATTAAACCCTTGTTGGCTCTCAAGAAACAGTTCTAGTAATTATAACAATTAAACATAGAACATATCTGAATGCACCTGGTCCAGAGGACCTTTCATTCACTAAATATATATATATAGGTTTCCAATTATTAATAACCAATTTTTTTTTAAAAAATTGTGAAAATAGGTTTCTTTTAGGTTTTTTCTCTTAAATTAGTAGCCAATGGCGATTTTAGCTACCTGAAATGGACACATTGATATTTGTTTACTTGAAAGTTTTGATTGACAGAGTTGTACAACTGAATGTATATATACAGTAGCACTTTGATGGCTAGAAGTCCATGGGACTATGGCCAAGTATTCGAGCCATCGGGGGGGGTTCGAGTGACCGAACATCAAGAGGCTCTCTTTATTATATTTAGGTTTCAGTCCTTTTAAATATTAAATTCTCGAAGTTTTCAAACTTTGTTTGTAAATAAAATGTTGAACTTCGAATGGCAAATCTTTCGATATGGACAGTTCATTTGAATTAAATAAATTTGGTTGAAAGTAAAAGTAAATAACAACAACTGATGATATAAAATAAACTTAATTATCGTTATAATACAGAGCACATGGTATTGCCAGTTATTAATGATCACCGGAACTACCGGTAATACACATTGCCATGCGCATTCCAATAAAATGTAAATAACAGAATCTGAATATTCTATGATGAGGTAAAAAGTAAATCATCTAAAGTGGACTCGGGTGTCAATACCGATCACGCACCTGCGAGTCATAATCGGATTAAGAGATTACTGCACTGATCACGGTTAATTACTAATGTTGAGTAACACTTTGTTCCATACGAGTTATTTCGTTTCGTTTTATTACTTTCGGTGAAATCTGTATTATGGCTTCAGCTTGTGTTTTGTTTACAATGACTGACCACATGTCATTCTGATAAAATTGTATTCGAGCGAAAGAAGTTTAATTATCACCAAATTTACACCTTCGAGAAATATTTATTGTTCGAGCAAGCGGGGGTATTCGAGCTATCGTAGTTCGAGTGATCGAGGTTTATTTACATATGATTTAATAGGGATTTGGACAGGACTGGCAGTTGTCTTCGAGTTATCCGGGGTATTCGAGGCATCGACGTTCGAGCGATCGAAGTTCTACTGTATATCATTTCAATACAGATAATTTTAATATATTCATTTTCTCCTTTAATTTTAGAGTTTGTTTTAAATCCTACTGGGAAGTCGTATGTTTGTATATTACATGAATATGCTCAACACACTCTTAGAGTACAACCAAGATATGTATTTAGAGAGTTAGGTAAGTTGTCTAGTGTCACCGTGTTAAAATTTGAAGTAATATACATACATGTAAAACCGTGGTTTGCAGAGCTCTGATATACTTGGCACTGTAATATGTTATCATGTGCTGTGTCCTAAGCATCAAATAGTTGTAACTTATCACTAGAAAAAAATGTAATTTTGTTTTATTTTAGCATTCTATTTTTCTATTTTTACAATTCAATAAGAATCATGGATAATAATCTAAAATACATGTGTCTAAACTAAACCAATCTAGTAAAAGGTTCCTTTTGTACCCCTTTCCTATTAAATTCTATGTACAATTTTTGAAAAATTATTTTTCACAGTAATGTTCAAAACTGCTTGATTTCCCTGACAGCCCTGTCTAAATCGTAACAATATTTTTGGTCCATAAGGTGTTTGGTTTTGGCTGGTTTTACTGTATTTAGTCATAGATTATAATTACATGAAGCTATGAGTGTTATTTATTGTTTGTTTGTTTTGGAATTTGTAGAAAATGCTCAAAATCCTTATAGCGCTACTGTGGTAATAAATGATGTAGAGTATGGTACTGGATATGCTAGTAGTAAAAAGACAGCTAAAATGGAAGCAGGTATAAAGTTAAAATTTATATGTGTAAAATTAAAATTTATATTAGTAAAGTTAAAATTTATGTGTGTAAAATTAAAACCTATATGTGTAAAGTAAAATTTATATGTTTTTTTTATCTGGATGTACTTGTGCAGTTATTAATTCTTCTTTGTTCCAAATAACAAGACTATTGCTGGACCATATTTGGGGCCAATATTGTGGTTTAAAAAGTAAAAGTCAAGCTACAGGATAACCTGCCTTAAAAGCCACCTCTCTATAAGGTTCACCTGCTTTTTAAGGCCAAAAAAAATTTATCCCAGCTGCGCTTTATTCATGTTATTTTAACCTCTTTATAAGGGCAACTTGCTTTATTGGTTCCCTTAAGTGATTTGACTGTATATATATCACATACTGGTATATACAAAGTACTGTCAGATACAGTTAATTAGTACAAGTTAGAGTTAGTTGTATCTGTATGTTAACTGACATTTAATTTATTCATTTATCCATTTCAATATGGTGTCTGCTCCATATCTTATATGTCTACAGATAGATTTTGATCAAACTTGACAAAAATGTAAACCAACATGAGACGAGGCGTTGCATGCATAAGTCAAAGGTGGTGGTCAGTGTTTGGGGGGGGGGGGTATTTAGATCTCTAGAGTCAGTTCTAGTTTTTGTAAAGCATTATTTATTTATTTATTTATTTATATTTTTATTCATTTATTTATTGTACAGCTAAAGCCACATTAAGTATATTAATTCCTGCCATGAACCAGTTTATAGATGACGGTAAAGACAATGCTGAGGATTATTCTGTAAGTTTACTTCTTACAACTATATCAACTTAACCACCATATGTGCTGCATGTAATCATGAAAAAACTGAACTTGAAATGAATTTTAGTGGCTCTGTTTGAAATTAATACCTGAATTTGTATTTAAAGCTTGCAGCTAGATTTACATTATTGTCTTCATTATGAAAAAAAATTAAGGACAGTGTTCGTTTTAGGATTTTCAGATTTGGGGCAATTTTTGAAAAAAAATTTCTTTAACACCATATTATCAATATTTTCCCATTCATACAATGTTAAACTTGGCCCACTTTGTCTTAACAATGGCAGTTTAAGGTGTCAGTTGACCACTCTAGATTAAACATGGAAGGAAGATGTTGGTTTTTTGTCACTGAATACAACTAAATCAAATATGCCTCAAGTGGTTAAATTTCTATTAAATCATTACTTTATTATGAAGTATGTTGATTCTGAACATGATTTTTGTCTTTACCCTGGATATATTTGATGTCGAATAGTTCCATGTTCCTTTCATTCTCAATTTGATTTTACAAGTGACGTGTGTAGATAGTTAGACGTTACCATTCCAGAGTACTTGGCCTCACTTCCCTGGTGAAAGTTCACACATTTAACTTAATATTTGCGAGTTTTGAAAGGGGGAAGCCATGGTGGCCTAATGGCTAAGATGTCAGTCTACACATCCAGGGTCTCTCCCCGCTTTGTGTTCAAGTTCCACTCATACCACATTGGGGAAAGTGAATTTTCCTTGCCGTTTGCCTTTACTGGTTCACCAGGTTTCAATATAATGTGACTGGGGAAGCGGTATGCTTGTCTGTGGCTTACTGACTCTGTGAGCTAGCACCTTAAAGTTCCCCTGAGTGTGCACTGGTACAAGGCAGACCACAAAACACACTCGCACTTCACATGCATACACAAACTTAGTCATAGATTAATTTATAGAGATTATTAAAGTATTTCTCGTCGCAAATAGCTGAAAAATTGCTGATTTGACGTTAAGCAACATTCAACATTCAACAACCAGTTTTAAAAGGACTTACTTTGTACGGAGTTTGTGATTTGGACCTGGACATTTATGTACATTTATCATCACCAGTCTTGACATTCACTTAAGAATGATGATGGATTTATTTTACAATATTGAGTCATTCATTATTATCTTAATTCTTTTGTCATTTTGATAATAATATCATTTAATTTTGTAGTTTTTTGATGAAATCAAAATTGAAGATCCTAGAGTGTCCGATTTATGTAATAAAGCTGGTCAGCCTAGTCCATACCAAATATTACTAGAATGTCTGAAAAGGTAAGATCCTAGAGTGTCTGATTTATGTAATAAAGCTGGTCAGCCCAGTCCATACCAAATATTACTGTAATGTCTGAAAATGTAAGATCCTAGAGTGTCTGATTTATGTAAAAAAGCTGGTCAGCCCAGTCCATACCAAATATTACTGTAATGTCTGAAAAGGTAAGATTCTAGAGTGTCTGATTTATGTAATAAAGCTGGTCAGCCTAGTCCATACCAAATATTACTGTAATGTCTGAAAATGTAAGATCCTAGAGTGTCAGATTTATGTAATAAAGCTGGTCAGCCTAGTCCATACCAAATATTACTGTAATGTCTGAAAATGTAAGATCCTAGAGTGTCTGATTTATGTAATAAAGCTGGTCAGCCCAGTCCATACCAAATATTACTGTAATGTCTGAAAATGTAAGATCCTAGAGTGTCTGATTTATGTAAAAAAGCTGGTCAGCCCAGTCCATACCAAATATTACTGTAATGTCTGAAAAGGTAAGATCCTAGAGTGTCCGATTTATGTAATAAAGCTGGTCAGCCTAGTCCATACCAAATATTACTAGAATGTCTGAAAAGGTAAGATCCCAGAGTGTCTGATTTATGTAATAAAGCTGGTCAGCCTAGTCCATACCAAATATTACTGTAATGTCTGAAAATGTAAGATCCTAGAGTGTCTGATTTATGTAATAAAGCTGGTCAGCCCAGTCCATACCAAATATTACTGTAATGTCTGAAAATGTAAGATCCTAGAGTGTCTGATTTATGTAATAAAGCTGGTCAGCCTAGTCCATACCAAATATTACTGTAATGTCTGAAAATGTAAGATCCTAGAGTGTCTGATTTATGTAATAAAGCTGGTCAGCCTAGTCCATACCAAATATTACTGTAATGTCTGAAAATGTAAGATCCCAGAGTGTCTGATTTATGTAATAAAGCTGGTCAGCCTAGTCCATACCAAATATTACTGTAATGTCTGAAAATGTAAGATCCCAGAGTGTCTGATTTATGTAATAAAGCTGGTCAGCCTAGTCCATACCAAATATTACTGTAATGTCTGAAAATGTAAGATCCTAGAGTGTCTGATTTATGTAATAAAGCTGGTCAGCCTAGTCCATACCAAATATTACTAGAATGTCTGAAAATGTAAGATCCTAGAGTGTCTGATTTATGTAATAAAGCTGGTCAGCCTAGTCCATACCAAATATTACTAGAATGTCTGAAAATGTAAGATCCTAGAGTGTCTGATTTATGTAATAAAGCTGGTCAGCCTAGTCCATACCAAATATTACTAGAATGTCTGAAAATGTAAGATCCTAGAGTGTCAGATTTATGTAATAAAGCTGGTCAGCCTAGTCCATACCAAATATTACTAGAATGTCTGAAAATGTAAGATCCTAGAGTGTCTGATTTATGTAATAAAGCTGGACAGCCCAGTCCATACCAAATATTACTGTAATGTCTGAAAATGTAAGATCCTAGAGTGTCTGATTTATGTAATAAAGCTGGTCAGCCTAGTCCATACCAAATATTACTGTAATGTCTGAAAATGTAAGATCCTAGAGTGTCTGATTTATGTAATAAAGCTGGTCAGCCCAGTCCATACCAAATATTACTAGAATGTCTGAAAAGGTAAGATCCTAGAGTGTCTAATTTATGTAATAAAGCTGGTCAGCCTAGTCCATACCAAATATTACTAGAATGTCTGAAAAGGTAAGATCCTAGAGTGTCCGATTTATGTAATAAAGCTGGTCAGCCTAGTCCATACCAAATATTACTGTAATGTCTGAAAAGGTAAGATTCTAGAGTGTCTGATTTATGTAATAAAGCTGGTCAGCCTAGTCTATACCAAATACTACTGGAATGTCTGAAAAGGTAAGATTCTAGAGTGTCAGATTTATGTAATAAAGCTGGTCAGCCCAGTCCATACCAAATATTACTAGAATGTCTGAAAAGGTAAGATTCTAGAGTGTCAGATTTATGTAATAAAGCTGGTCAGCCCAGTCCATACCAAATACTATTGGAATGTCTGAAAATGTAAGATCCTAGAGTGTCTGATTTATGTAATAAAGCTGGTCAGCCTAGTCCATACCAAATATTACTGTAATGTCTGAAAAGGTAAGATCCTAGAGTGTCTGATTTATGTAATAAAGCTGGTCAGCCTAGTCCATACCAAATATTACTGTAATGTCTGAAAATGTAAGATCCTAGAGTGTCTGATTTATGTAATAAAGCTGGTCAGCCTAGTCCATACCAAATATTACTGTAATGTCTGAAAATGTAAGATCCTAGAGTGTCTGATTTATGTAATAAAGCTGGTCAGCCTAGTCCATACCAAATATTACTAGAATGTCTGAAAAGGTAAGATCCTAGAGTGTCTAATTTATGTAATAAAGCTGGTCAGCCTAGTCCATACCAAATATTACTAGAATGTCTGAAAAGGTAAGATTCTAGAGTGTCAGATTTATGTAATAAAGCTGGTCAGCCCAGTCCATACCAAATACTATTGGAATGTCTGAAAAAGTAAGATCCTAGAGTGTCTGATTTATGTAATAAAGCTGGTCAGCCTAGTCCATACCAAATATTACTGTAATGTCTGAAAATGTAAGATCCCAGAGTGTCTGATTTATGTAATAAAGCTGGTCAGCCCAGTCCATACCAAATATTACTGTAATGTCTGAAAATGTAAGATCCTAGAGTGTCTGATTTATGTAATAAAGCTGGTCAGCCCAGTCCATACCAAATATTACTGTAATGTCTGAAAATGTAAGATCCTAGAGTGTCTGATTTATGTAAAAAAGCTGGTCAGCCTAGTCCATACCAAATATTACTAGAATGTCTGAAAAGGTAAGACCCTAGAGTGTCTGATTTATGTAATAAAGCTGGTCAGCCTAGTCCATACCAAATACTACTGTAATGTCTGAAAAGGTAAGATCCTAGAGTGTCTGATTTATGTAATAAAGCTGGTCAGCCTAGTCCATACCAAATATTACTAGAATGTCTGAAAATGTAAGATCCTAGAGTGTCTGATTTATGTAATAAAGCTGGTCAGCCTAGTCCATACCAAATATTACTAGAATGTCTGAAAATGTAAGATCCCAGAGTGTCTGATTTATGTAATAAAGCTGGTCAGCCTAGTCCATACCAAATATTACTGTAATGTCTGAAAATGTAAGATCCTAGAGTGTCTGATTTATGTAATAAAGCTGGTCAGCCTAGTCCATACCAAATATTACTGTAATGTCTGAAAATGTAAGATCCTAGAGTGTCTGATTTATGTAATAAAGCTGGTCAGCCTAGTCCATACCAAATATTACTGTAATGTCTGAAAATGTAAGATCCTAGAGTGTCTGATTTATGTAATAAAGCTGGTCAGCCTAGTCCATACCAAATATTACTGTAATGTCTGAAAATGTAAGATCCTAGAGTGTCTGATTTATGTAATAAAGCTGGTCAGCCTAGTCCATACCAAATATTACTGTAATGTCTGAAAAGGTAAGATTCTAGAGTGTCAGATTTATGTAATAAAGCTGGTCAGCCTAGTCCATACCAAATATTACTGTAATGTCTGAAAAGGTAAGATTCTAGAGTGTCAGATTTATGTAATAAAGCTGGTCAGCCTAGTCCATACCAAATATTACTGTAATGTCTGAAAAGGTAAGATTCTAGAGTGTCTGATTTATGTAATAAAGCTGGTCAGCCTAGTCCATACCAAATATTACTGTAATGTCTGAAAAGGTAAGATCCTAGAGTGTCTGATTTATGTAATAAAGCTGGTCAGCCTAGTCCATACCAAATATTACTGTAATGTCTGAAAAGGTAAGATTCTAGAGTGTCTGATTTATGTAATAAAGCTGGTCAGCCCAGTCCATACCAAATATTACTAGAATGTCTGAAAAGGTAAGATTCTAGAGTGTCTGATTTATGTAAAAAAGCTAGTCAGCCTAGTCCATTCCAAATACTACTGTAATGTCTGAAAAGGTAAGATTAAAGATCCTAAAGCATCAGACTTTGTCTACACTAAATACTTCTAAAATTAGTAAAATACTATTGGCATGATAGAATAATTTGAAGTTAGAATCTGAGTTCATCCGTTAGACTGGCTTAGTATTCTTTTTAGTGGAGCAGATACAGTAAAAAACGTGCAAGTGATGATACAAGTATCAAATTTGGACAATTGATCTCCAAGGGCTACTGATAAATCTTCCTGATTGACCTACCAAAAATCCAAGATGGCCACCAAAATAGTCCCCCAAACTTGATGTTTTGCCAAGAGATATTTGTAGTTGTCCAATTTGCATGATCCAGGTGTAGATTCCTGTGTTCTCAGAGGGCTACTGATCAAATCTACCTGATTGGACATTGAAAATCCAAGATGGCTGCCATTATTCAAGATAATTAAGCTGAAACATTGAAACTTTATCCCATTTTAACAGATTTGCAAGTTATTTAAGTCACTTAAAGTGGTGAAAAAGTGTACATTAAAACTGAATGATAATTTATAGTTTCTTATTATTTTTTTTAGAAATTATGGAATGGGTGACACCCAGTGTCAGATAGATGTTAAAACATTGAAGCATCAGAAAAGTGAATATTCCTTGACTGTTGGTAAACATACTGTTACAGTAAGTCATTATGTATTCATAAGTATAAGTTAACAACAATGACCTGTCCGCTTGACCTTTTTATTATATTCATTAACAATGATTTACCCAATATAAAGGTATTTCAAAATTTAATATTCATGGTTAATACATGACCAATGTGTGTTTCCCATGAAGTAGAAGAAATAAACATGTGTTTCCTATATGGTTAGTCTATTATGATTATTGTTATTGAAGGTCAAGCGAACAGGTCAATGTTTTGTTTGGCTATATACAGTAATTTGCTACATACCTGATTTGTTCTATTGACAAAAACCCCTTATCTTACATATGTGAAGCATAAAAGGACTTAAGGCCTGTCCCTTGATATATAAGTGCATGTAAGCTTCAGTAGCTTAACATAAGGGTCCAGCATTAAAGTTGTTGTTATAATTTGATGGACGTAGTATTCCAGTCAGCTTTGGCATTTAATGGAGTTTTCTACCTACATTCTTGTCTTGTAATAGATTATTTTAACTAAAGAAGGAACATTAATCAGAATTTAAGTTGTGTACCTGTAAGTTTGGTTATGTAAAGAGATTTTTGAAATAATATTTTTATTTTTCTATGATGTTAAAATTACATGTGTATGTATAACTGCAAACTGATGGTTATTGTCACCAATTGTTTTAGAATAGATTTTGCATTATAAAGGGATTTGACCTTAAAATGATGGAAAATATGACATAAAGAACACAAAATGAGTGACAGTAAGCAAGGTGACAAAGTAAATTAATTTTATTCAGGGTATTTTGGGATGGATTAGCTGTATAATTTGTATAAAATCATAGTCTAACATTTGTAAAGAGTGATACTGGTTCTGTGTTTTAGGTTGTTTGTAAGAATAAAAGAGAGGGTAAACAAAGAGCAGCACAGGCTATGTTACAGGTAAGTATACCACTAATCAACAAAGAGTGATGTGATTATAGCTGTCACAGGGATACTTGTAACTCTCTTGTAATTCTTGTGAATTCACTGGTACTGGTTACTCAAAATAAAACAAACATCAAACACAATTTATAGTGAAGACCTTCTGTGGATATTAAATTCTAACTTCTGTCGGCACCTCCATCCTATAATTCATCTGAACAATTCTTGTCAGGAGTAATTCTCCAAGACTATGAAGCATTGTTTTATGAAACTTGGTGCAAAGCATCAACATTGATAGGAGATTGCATATCATTAATCAGAGCTGGTTTGCTAATTTTCCCGGGAGTTGTGCATATTATTTACCAGAGTTGTTTTGCTAATTTTCCTGGGAGTTATTGTCCTTTGAACATGAGTGCAAATCACAAAGAAGTTTCTATACTGGCATGGGGATCCTAATTAACTGACTTTGCTTCTTTTTATATGTTTTAGGAACTTCATCCACATATCACTGGTTTAGGTTCACTATTAAGGCTTTATGGAAGATCGTCATGGAAATGTATAAAAGAAAAGAAGGTATAGCATGTTATTTATGACACAAGTAATATATTTCTTAATTGTGAATTTGTGATCAAATGTTTCATTGGTATCTGTCAACTTAAATGCTTCTTTGGATAGTAAACATGTTTAGACATCTGTGATATTTAAGATTAACAATTACTGTAAACTGATATTATAATGTCAGTTTTATTTTAGCCCATTTGGCAGTCAGATATTTCCGCTAAAATAAAACCATGCTAAAATTTAGTAATCATTATTCATAAAGCGCACAGAAAATTGGAGCTCTAAAATAAAACAGCGCTTACTCCTTCTGTCAAGTAAAATCACTAAAATAAGATAAGGCTAATATAAAGCAGTTTACAGTATATGTTTGCATCCACTAGCTCTTTAGTCATAAAATAAAATCATATAGTAAACCAATCAAGCATTGATGCCATTTCTTTAATAATGTTTTGGCGTTATAAAGGGGTTTGGCAATAAATTATGAGAATCTTAAAAAGAAAAAAGAAGAAACAGGTTTTTGTACTTAAAGTCACTGTGGCAATAATTAAGGCAATAATTAAGGCACTTAATTGAAGAGGGTGTGTAAATCTCTTAATGCACCAGCACTATATCAAAATCACACATTTATTTGAAATTTCATTTTATATTGTGTATATCAGTATGGATTTATATGTATATGGATAACCTCTGTCCGTCCAAAGCAAAAATTTTGTAACTGTTTTCTTAGCAACTACTAAACATAACCACTTGAAATTTTGTGTGTAGTTCAGTATGAGGTCCCATGCCACAATTGCCAATTTCAAATCTGCCAGACATCTACTTTCTGTTTACAAACTTATTTTATTTTTCAACATTCACGGTCAGTGGTTGAAGTTATAAGCAGGGTGTACTAAGTGAGCAGTAGGTCACATATTTCCTTGTTATTTCTACATATAGAAAGAAGAACATTCCATCACAGAGTTACAATCCCAGGCTGGATCTAATAAACCTAATACTGCTGTCCTGGACAAACTGAAGGAAGAAATGGAAAAAATACAAATACAAAAGGTGTGTTGCTCTATAATTTAATGTATTAAAACTACAATTTATGGCCATATTTTGTAATACTATAAATGTTTTATATAAAGAAGTTTGTGAATAAGTCAAGATTGGAATAATTGTGTTAGTGGCACAGTCAAGATTTTTTCACATACATGTATATGGAGGTGGTCAGTTCTTGGATGGTGGAGGAAATCGGAGTGCCTAGAGAAAACCACCAACTTTTTACAAACTTTTTAACACTAGGATCTGTCCAAGTTTTGTTCAAACTTCAATGGCAAGAGGAACTGTGAAGTAATATATAAAAAAAATTGCCATTTGGTATACAGAGATATACATGTAAAAGACAGATCACCTGTATTGACATAGAATGCAAAGTATTTTATTTTCTCTACATGTTTCAAATCTAAAATCAAGAGAAGGAAGTAATGATGATTTGAAACATGTGGAGAGCATGGAGCATTTATTATCACCTCGCAAGTTTGGAGGGAATATATAATTTGGCCAGTATGTATGTATGTGCAAATGTTACCCTTTCATTTCTCAACAGAATTTAATAAATCTGGATACTAGAGTTTATCATGGTAATGTCTAGGATGAATTTGTGTTATGTAACTAGCAGATATGGCCCTTCGTTAATGTTTTTAATCAACACTTGGTATACAATTATTACACAATGCTCCATTTCGAGGGGGATAAGTATCACTTGTAATGTCTTGTTTTAAATAAAAATTAGTGAGCTATCTTTTATATATAAAACCCCTAATGCGTTTGTGAATGAAAGCCTGTCCAGCTATTATTTTATTATGAGTCAGTTATATGTAATCTCGAGACCAGTACATTTTCACTTATAGCTATTGTGTCATATATTTTAGGAATCCATTAAGTCCAAAGGAAAATTGAGAGTCGACAGCTCAACATTGCCAGCTAATGTGAAGAGTTTAGATCTATAGCTTAAGCTCTATAAGTCCAGAAGAAAATTACGAGTTCTCAGCTCAACAGTGCCAGCTAATTTGAAATGTCTGAAACACAATTAAGTTCATAAAATTCAAAAGAAAATTTTAAGTTGACAGCTCAACAGTGCCAGATAATATGAAATGTTTGGAACATATCTCAAGTTCATTAAGTCCAAAAGAAATTGGAGTTGACAGCTGAACATGGCCAACCTAATTTTAGAAGTTTTTGTAGATAACTCAAGTCCAGAATATAACAAGTGTGCAGTCTTTATGGCATAAAGTTGATCATATTTAGCATGTCTTGAAAGTCAAATGCTTCATTGTTCTTAATATTATACGTATGTTACCAGAAATTTAAGATGTACTTTTATGTCTGTAGAAACATAGTAGGAAATTTTGGACAATATCTTTTTATACCCCATCACATAGTGGCAAGTTAATGTATAATACCCACCGTTTTCATTGACATGTGTTTATCCATCCATTTGTCTGTCCACCTGTCTGTCTGGTCCTTTGTAGTTTCAAGATTAAATATAACCAAGTAGTAATTTATAATTGCATGACTTGACTGTACCATTAAAATTGCACAAAAATTTGATTGCGATAAATTAACTACATTTATGATATTTTTTTAACTTTTTAGTTACTGGTGCTCAAATTTTTCTTGATTTTGTGGATTCTTTGATCCTAAAATTTCTAATTTACAGTCAAACCTGCCTTAAAGGCCACCTCTATATAAGGGCCACCTGCTTACAAAGGCCAGTAGAATTGTATCCCAAATGTTCTTTATTCATATTATTTGAACCTGTATATAAAGGTCACCTGTCCATAAAGGCCACTTATACTGGTTCCCTTGGGTGGTCTTTATAGACAGGTTTGACTGTACTTAAGTCTAAATCTGTAGGTATTTCATTATTGATAAACAGAGTATTTAATAGTTGTTTGTATGGCAATACTAGTTGAATAAAAAAGAAACTAGCATTGAACAACTGAGATCAAATTGAAAATGTTCAGAAACCAAAATATATCCGATATCAGAATAAATTTTTACATTTGACAGGTGCTCTATTTATAAATTTATAATCCCATGAAATGGTATTTTCCTTTCGAACTATGAAAAGTAAGAGCCCACGTATTGAAATGTAGTATCAGTAAATAGAAAAGAAACTTTACTATAGTGTATCATGCCCTTTGTTAACTTAAGTAAATCTTAATTGGTTTGATCGAAAATTCCATATAAAACATTGAATAAAATTATGATCCTGAGTTGAAGAAGTCTCATAGTTCATGCATGTAACAAAGAAAGAAAAGACTGAAAAAATGCATGTACATGTACTTTCTTACCTTTTCATATACTAGTCAGCTAATATAGTCTAAGATCTAGTGCCATTTTATATGTGTTTAAGTGTGGATGAAATGTTTTTTAGTGATATGAAGAGTTTTTCTAACGACATACCGGTAATGTGAAATCATTAATTTTCGTAGAGTCCCAATTTTGTATTTTTCATGAACACCCTAAATCACGCATTTACATGTCAGCCAAGTAGAATACTGTAAATGTATTTAATTTCATGTGTATTTATTTTCGCGGTAAAGAAAATTTAGACATATCCGTGTAGCTAAATTTTCACGTTTTTTGAAATGTTGACTATAACATAATAAGTATAGTATAATAAACACTTGGTATTAATTTTTGCGCAAAGCAAATGACCGCAAAATAAGCGAAAATTAGTAAACTGCGAAAATAAATACATTTACAGAATATTGCAAACTTTCATTAAAGGGTATCTACAAACCTTGAAATCATTGCCTAGCAAAATGACATTTTTTCGTAGAACAACAAAAATCTGACACCACGGAAATAAATAATTTCACAGTATGTAGATTCTTAAGATGTTTAAAGAATGTTTTTCATATATCTGTGTTTGATCCATTAATTCTGTGATATTATCATTAGGATGTAATCTTTTAAGGTGTTCATGGTGTTATATTTAAAAATCATCAATGTGTTCTAAATCCACCATTTTACAGTATTATATATACACCAAATACTAATGGGACAATGTGTTCATCTTAAATCAGAATTTGAAAACCATCTTATGGCAATAATTAAATAAATAACAAATTTGATTCAGTATTTTGACTGTCTTCTAGAGGCCATGGTGGCCTAATGGATAAGATGTCGGTGTGCAAATCCAGGGTCTCTCGCTGCTGTGAGTTCGAGTCCCGCTCAGACCACATGTGGGAAAGTGAATTTTCCTTGCTGTTGGCCTTTACTGGTTCACCCGATGTCAGTTGAATGTGACTGGGGGAGTAGTATGCTTGTTATTTTTAAAACATTCTTCTCTGCATTAATAAATTCATTTGAGTGTTTGCTATTGAAATGATTAGTTTTGTAAAAAAAAAAAATAAAAAAAACCTTATTCATAACATTGATGTAGAAGAAGTCATGTTTTATCAGACATTTAAGTTTAATATAACATTTTATGTGATGAAATTTAAGATCTGATTAATTAGTGAGATTATTACAATGTAGATTTACCGATGTTGTCTTTCTTATTATCATTTGTTATAGTCCTCAGCGGCAGAGCAGTCTAAAGTGCCTGCTTACAAAACACGGAGCCTCTCACTGCCTAGGGTTGAATCCCACTCCAACATTTCCTAGTGTGAGAAAGTTTGTCCGTTCACTTGGTGAGGGTTGGTGTTTTTCTCCGAGCAATTAAGTTAATCGATCTTCATGTCTGAACTGACTGTTCGATGTAAGTGAAAAAATCTTGACAGGGACATAAAAAACATTAATCCACTACATTCCACCCTCAAGCAGTTTTTAAGAGATTCATGATAGCTTAGATACACTGAAAGATGAGGTCAAAGGGATAATATAAAATCAAAAATATATAAATAAAAAAAAGATTTACGGAAATATTTTGCAAGATTAGAACCTGCAGTTTCCATTTCCTTATTGTGTTGATTCAAGGCTCATGCTTACAAAGAATTTATTTTAAGATTTAATCTGTGAAAATGTTGCATTTATCTGCCACATCATTGTTGGGACAGAAACCAAAATAATTATGTGACATTCTTGTTTACTGATAAAGATGAGATTTTTGAGTGATATTGTAATGTTTAATTTTAAGAGATTGTTTTTGTATTCCTAGGCAGCATTTTGTGATATCCACTGATAGTGCTACTGAATATTTAATATCAGAATATACATGTATACATCTGATAGTCATTATATATATATAAATATTATTCTATATACTGGATATGTGATTGTATCAGTTAGATATCAGCCAAAGTTTCCCAGTTTAAAAATTTCAGTCATGGGGAATTAAATTTGATACAGTGTCTGATAATTTAAATGTTTTCTATTATGGTGTAATTGGAGAATATTGAAAAAAAGTACCCAATAACCAGTCCTTCCTGAAGGTTACCAGTCAGGGACTGTGGAACAGGCTGTTGTACCTAAATTTTCAACCAGCCCATGTCTGATAATTTAAATGTTTTCTAATTATGATATATTGGGGAATATTGAAAAAAGTAACCAGTCCTTCTCAAAAGTTACCAGTTATGGACTGTCAAATGTGCTGTTATTTCCAAAACTTAAATACTATTATTCTTCTGCACTAACTGTTTTTGAAAATAACTGTGCTCATCAAAGATAATTGATAGATCATATCAGATTCAGAGAATGCTCTATTGAAGATAAGAAAATCCAAATTTGAGATTTTGACTGAATTCAACTTATACAGTCTCATATTAAAATATTGTGATGATTATCGTATTGTTGTAACTGGTTATGATGATAATAATATATGATGGTGAAAATTTTAAATTTTATATTTGTGTGTTATTTTGATTGTTTTGATTTGTGTGGAAACTACATGACACAGTAGGTCTGGCTGCGAAACACCTTTACTGAATTTACCATGGCGTTTTTCATGTATGGCAGTTCCTAGCTGGTCTAGCAAGTTTGCACAGTACAATCCAGTTATTGTACTTCTCTTGGGTAAAAAGTCCAAGATAATTGCACCTTTTGGGTCCCAAATACCGTGGCTATCAATTGCCAGCAGGTGGTTGCGTGTTGTCAGAATGTGGCAGGACATGGTAGGTCTGGTTTTATTTCTGAGGATGGAACAAGATCTGCAAGTCTGGTCTAAAATGGTATGATTTTTTACAAGAATATAAAAAAAATATTATTATTAATGTTCCTCACAATTTGATGTTGGAGAACGAATAATACCGTCACTTTCATCAAAAGACAGATTGACCAATGTTATCACTAAATGCATATTCTAATCAAGTTTATTGGTTGTTTAACCTGAAATTGCTAATTCAGTACAAGAAATGCAGATCTTATTATCAAGTCAACTCTTGACTTGATCTGGTACTGACAAGAATTCATAGGAAACAATTTTTCATTGTCTAATGGGGACTTGAAAGATTTCAATGGTAGTAGCTCCAACACCATCAATATACAATTTCTGAGATCCTCCAGAAAACACCAATTTCAATTATGATTTGCTTATTTTGTCAGGTATCCCAATCATTCAGAACTTGCAGTATTAAAATGTCTTGTTCTACTGAACCAATAAATCTATAGTGCAAATTCAATAGCAAGACATCCTCTAGTCCAGAACCTGTAGATTAAAAAAATAGTTCAGTTGGCAAAACAAAGTTTATAACAGAAACTACCAGATCTATTTTATATTGCCTAGTTTGGGTGAGTGGTTGTTGCTATTGAACTTAGATACACCTTTATCTTAACTTGGTGATGATGGCATTTCATATGCTGCTCACTTTAAACTTGGCAATATGTAATGTATGTTTCCACGCAACAAGTTTTGTATGTGAATATTTTTGAAGCTGATATGTGTGAATGCATTTGTAATTTGAGCTGGTATAAATTCAGATTAGATCCAGTCTAGCCAGAATTATTGTTCAAACCAATTTTTCACAATAAAACAAGAACATAGATAGTTTGTTGGCTATGATTATATAGCTTTGATTGTAAACAGTGCTTTTATTCTATATATTATCTGGAGAAAAATTGAATTTATTGATTAATTTTGATTGATTGATTGATTGATTGATTGATTGATTGATTGAATGAATGAATGAATGAATGAATGAATGAATGAATGAATGAATGAATGAATGAATGAATGAATGGGGTTTTAGTCCTTTCAATAATATTTCGTCACCAGCTTTAGGTGAAGTTGTCATATACATTTTGTTTGCCGAAAATTACTACCAAATTGAGGTAGTTTCCCCTCAGGGGGAAAAATGACTAAAATTTCCCAATATATGTATGTCCACAAAATTCACAAAAAACATCAGTGATGCACTGAAAAATAAAATTTAGTTGTTCTTACCCACAAAATATCAGATAGTACCACAATATAGTGTCTTTGCAATGAATACGGTACACTAGCTATTGCCAGCATATCACAATGCAGTTTGCTAGATCTCGGAACATCTAATCTTAAAGACAGATTTAGAAGGTAGATTTTAAAAAATGCAACAAAATCACTGTTTATATCTCTTCATGATTAAAAGGTGTCAGTCATCCAATCTGTAATGATGGTTCTAAATGTTAGATTGAAAGTGTGCAACAGTATACAGTAATACATTTTTTTAAATACTTGATAAATTTTGATAAATAAGATCAAATACCAAGAAAATACATGTAATTTGTGATAATTTTTTTCGTATTTAGTATTTACATTATTATATATTGTATGTTGTAAAATATAAATTTGTGGTAGTTTTATATATGTATATTGTATTTTGATATACAAGCTGTACGGCATTTGTGTTTGTAAACAAAATAACAAGAGAATAATGATTATAAATATTAATTATTGAATGTATTAATTTTAGGGGTGCAATAATTTTATCAATTTTCACATTGATAAACTAGCGATATTTAAATACACCGCCAAATTGAATAGGATCATGGTGAACAGGTGTATGCTAGCTCAGTCCAAATAAATGTGCACAAATTTTATTTTGCTCTAAAAATTTTACCTGCTAAAATCAATACATTTAAAGCATGTTTTTTTTCTGTGATTATTTTTGGTAATCTGCTCCATTGGAAATCTCTGTCACTGATGATTTAAACCTTTATGATCAAATGACAATTCACACTTAAATTTGTGGATCAGTTAATGTCCCAATCCAAACCTTAGGTCTAGGGGCCTCGGTGACAGAGTGGTCTAAAGTGCATTGCATTCTTTAAGGATCACAGTGTGGCTCACCACCTAGGTTCTTATCTAGGGCAGATTCTAGTGTGATAAAGCTTGTCAGTTGGCTTGTAGAAAGTTGGTGGTTACTTCTTCCATCCTGAACACACTTCGTAGGTGGGTGGTCTAAAACACACACTTTAGGGATCACTGCCTAGGTTTAAATTCCACTCGGACAGATCCTAGTTTGAGAAGGTTTGTCAGCTCACTTGCCAAAGGATGTTAGTTTTCTTAAGGCACTCTGGTTTCCCTCACCATTCCAACCCTGATGGCCTTGATGTACGTGAAAGAATCTTGACTGGGGAATAAAACTCAATTAATCCACTTCTTTCACCTTTTCGGTACAAGGACTTGGTCTTGTAATTAGAAATAGACCCATTTTCAGTAAAGACTTTGTACCAATTTATTGTTTCAGTGATAGAGAGTTCTAGTAGAAAAGATTATCATGGGGTTTAGGATAATTGACAACCATCCATCAAATTGGCATTAAAAAATGGAATTGTTTTATTGTAAGATTTATTACATAGTATTTTATATTAATAATGGTTGATTTAAATTGTAAGAAAGAGCCAATGTGAAGTATTTGATAAGCACATGTGATTTGAAGAAAAAAGTGCAATAGTGCTCTTTCTTGATTGTGCTAAATATTGTAATGGAGTTTACCAGCATACCTCGTGATCAATACCCCTTAATGTTTGTCTGGAACATTTTGGAAAAATGTTTACTTGGAAATTTCTCGTAGTAACATCAGATTTAACGGAGAATCCAAACTGAAGCGATTCCATTTGCAATGGAAAATATTGTTCCATAGAAATGTTATGGGGTATTACATGGTACAAAAGCAAACTCCATTAAATTTTAATATTAAATCTAGCATAATAATTGCCATAATGTATTAATAAAAATGTCCGCATGATGAGGGTTTGTGTAGTATAATGGTCTATATACGCGGTATAGGTTAATCCTTTTTATTCCCTTGTAGGCATGTGGAATAGATCATTTAGAAATTAGCATCATCCTTGGTTTCACAATAATTCCTTAACTAAATCTTTCCTTAATTATACTCCTGCAAAAGAAGTTTAGGGGGTATATAGTATTCACCCTGTCTGTCCGCCTGTCTGTGTGTATGGTTGTCTGTCCCAATATCGTGTCCGCTCCGTATCTTCCATGTCTATAGATGGATTTTGATCAAACTTGGCACAAATGTAAAGCAACACAAGACGATGTGTCGCATATCAAATTTATATGCATAAGTCAAAGGTCAAGGTCACGAGGTCAGTGTAGGGACGGGGGTATTCCGCCCTCAAGAGACAGTTCTAGTTTTACTTGACAAATTTTGACATTATGTTGTGATACTGCAAATAAAACGTTTCAACAAAATTAAAATATAGAAGAGCAATGATCAGTATGACACCTTAAATTTATGAATATCTTGAAAACAAACAAAGTTATTCAGATATCTCCAGATTTAAGTTGAGAAAAATCTTAGTTAAGGAATCCTTGTAAATTGGGGCTTGGGCCTATTACATATTCAACTTAGCTGAGCTGAAATGAAAATTTTACTGTTATGATTTAGAACCACACAGAATAGGACAGAACTGTCAGAATTACATAGAGTACAATTTTAAATCTAAGAAATTTTATGTTGCCATGGCAATTAATATTCCTTGTGGGAGGATGATTCTTGAAACTTTAGAAAAATTCTCAAGTTCATAGTTCATAGTTTCCTTGACAATTTTATGCTTTCTGCAAAATATGAAAAAAAGATATTGCAGTTTTTCAAAATTTCATTTAACGAAAGTGTTATTGAGCAAATTACATGTCACACTTTATTAAGATGATACATATTTTATCTATTTCTGCAAACAGACAATTGACCCTTTATTTCCACCTTATTGTTCCGGTAGTAACTGGATCTATGTATGTAGACAACACAAGATCATTGTGATATTTTTAATTTACGAGAAATGAGTATTGTAGTTTTGACCTACGTTGTTTTGTTTTTCTTTCGCTTTACTCTATGTCCATTTTTTCATATCGAACTAATATAAAGCTGGTCAAACACTGTTGACTTTAAGACCTACCTACTTAATTATCAGTAGTTAAAAAAGCATTTTGGTTTTGATCTAAGCTTTGTATTCAGAAACTGCTGTCTAGTGTTTTGTGTTTTTTTTAATACACCTTGGATTGTCCTTAAAATCCAGTACCCATTATTAACAGAAAAATGTTGTTCCATATTGGTTTTGTTATTCTTCATTTTCTCTCCAGAGATAAGTGCTGTATTATTCATAACAGTATTAGTTTGTATTGTTTAGTTTATGTTTTCTTGTCAAATTATTCAGAACACTGCCAAGTATGTGGTGTGTTGATAACTGAAAGCATATAATCATGAACATAGGAACTAAAACCGCTAAGTTTAAATGGCAATGTTGCCATATTATTGGCAATTATCTTGATTAAATTGACTTTTTTGTTATAAACGTAAATGCAACACCACTATTAAATAAAATGGAAAAATCCCCAATTTCAACAAAATAAAAACATGAATATTACAATTGTAAATTGTTTGGGGTTTTTTGTCATAAACAAAAATGCCACTATTAAATAAAATAATTTTTAACAAAAATACAAACTAATATAATTTTAATTTTACTTGGTTACTTTTAAGGCATCTTTTTAAGACACATAATTCCAGATTTAGGAATCTTTTTGAAACTATATAAATGCAAAAAACATGACTGCTGTCTAAGACCAAGCTGGAGTAACCAAAAACCAGTAAAAACAATACCATTTATACCTGTTGTTTAATCTCTTAAAACCAAAACCCTTTCTTATCCAAACAAATATCTAGAAGTTTGATGGTGTTCAGTTTAGTTAGGTTCGATAATTCAGTTTTATCCAGGACAGTTAATAGATTTTTTGTAAGAATCAGTCAATGTTTTTGGTAATGAATATTGTACTGGGTAGATCATATATATATGTATATCATAAGAGTTTATAATTAGTTCATATTAATTTAGTAGTGCACTAAACATCTACAATGTATTTATATTTACATTCCATAAAGTCCAGAAAAATCAAATAAAATAAATTATTAAATCCAGCTATTGTTTTTATTAATGACTGGCATCCACAATAACAGCCTAGTATTGTATATCCATTAGATTGATTGATTGAATGGGGTTTTATGTCCCAGTCAAGAGTATTTCACTTATATCAAGACATCGCCAGGTATAGGTGAAGTGGCAGAAATTTTGATGTTTGCAGTGCGCTTAGGGCAATGTTCAGGGAGTGTTGCTAGGCGTGACACGGGACATGCTCACCACCTATAGTGACAGAAATATTGACCTTAGCAGTGTTCTCAGGGCAATGTGCAGGGAGTGTTCTGTCGTGACACGGGGGATCAGTTTTTAAGGTCTCCAAAGGAACCCGTGACTTTTATTTCTACATGTAAGTGCTTGGTGAAAGAACAGTCACTAACTACTAGTATTTTAAAGTCTTGCTTGCACCCGGCCGGGATTCAAACCCACAACCCCATTAGGGCTATATCAACTTGGTTTCCATTTTAAAGTGTTGTTTAATGTTAAAGGATTGGTCTAAGATTTTAGATAAAAAAAGTTGACGGAGTAAGGAGTTTTACGACCAAGTCAGTATTGCTTAACTTTAATTAAGGCTGTTAGTTCAGGAATATTGGTGGAAACTGGAGTGTCGAAAGAAAACAACCAATGTTCGACAACCAAATGAAAAGATTGCACACCTGTTTGATTCGAATCTAGATGGTGAAAGACTATGATCCATTAACCAGTGCCTAAACCACTTGACTACTGAGGATTCCAAAAGGGAAAACATGTGCAGCTTATGTTTACATTTTCATTGCAATAATGTAATGTATATAGATTGAGTTGAGTAATGGTGTTTTACGTCACTTACATCAATGACGTCGCCAGCTATAGGCGAAGTTAAAGAAATTATGCCTGTGCGTTGCGGTGATTACATTATACATCGAGGTTCTTTAAGGTGCCACGCCTGGCATAAGTTGCTCCCACTTTTGGGTCAGACCTGGTCAGGGTTCGAACCCATGGTCTCCCACTTACGTAGCGAGCGCTCTACCAACTGAGCTACCGCACTGGTTGTATATCGATTTAAGTCAACTTTATATTTACAGGCATATCATCCTTAAAGATTGCAGATAGACACGAAAAGGAGAAATGCATGTATTTTTTTCATTTGGAAAATGGTCAATCTAATTGCAATAGCTGCTTGAATGGCTCCTTGCAACCACAAATGGTATGCCAAAACGTTCATACTCTTCCTTGACAAAATACTAGTAATTTTTGGCGTTTTGTCCTTTTTAGCTCATCTGGTTATAGCTTGAACCAAAGCTAATAATATAAACCAAACCGATTAACTCGGTTTGATCGGAGATGTTCGTCTAGTCGATCACTAACAACCTTTATGGTTTTCAACAGCAAACTACTTCATATGCCTAGTGTTCCTATCTGGTTTAACAACACGTTAATGGTTGGTAAAACCTGAAATATTCTGCTGATTGCGCATGCATCGAGTATTCTTGTATCTGTGGTTTGATTGTATAAATATACATCTCGCCCGAAGTTTCTGCTTGAAGTGTATCATGGTTGATTTGAGTTGAGTTGAGTAATGGTGTTTAACGTCCCAGTCAAGAATATTTCACTTATATCGACAGCTATAGGCGAAGGTGCAGCAATTTTGGCTGTGCGTTGCGCTGATGACATTAAAAAGGAGGGTTTTATCGTGCCACGCCTTCCGTGACACAGGACCTCGTTAATTTTAAGTTCCCATCCAAAAGAATCGTGGCTTTCATTTCATAATGCCGAGTGCTTGGCGAAAGAACAGTCACTACCCTTTTTCAAGTCTTGGGTCAGACTCAGTTTATGATAGACAAGATGGTTTAATCGCATTGTTCTGATGACGACTTATATTTGTATTATTGTTACAATTATTTTTGTCACTTTTGAAGTTTTTACTGACTGACAACGTAATTTAGTTCTTGTGCTCATCTATCAAACTGTTTACGTTTGGGCAGCTTACAATGACTATTGGTAAGACCATTCTTTTTTAACCTCAAATGATTGTGTAAATAGACTTGTAAGCTCTGGCTTCCTCTACAATCCGTTAATTAACCGCCCCGATATAAGTAAATCTTATCTGGGGAATAAAACTTACTTCCTAAATAAAATAAAACTGTTGTTTCAGAGCATATTGCAAGCCTGGCTTTATCACTTTTATAGTCGTTATCACAATATTGTTGATAAAGTATAAAATCCCTGTATCCAAAATTATCTTGGAAAAACTAACATCATAGTTCATAGTTTCATATTCATTCTTTTCCATTTGGATTTATTCTTAACAGACGCAGCAAACCAGACAAGAGATCCCCCCTCAGGAGCACTTGGTCTCACTTCCCTGGCGAGTAGTTCCCGTGTTTAAATTAACTTGTCAGTTTTCAAAGTTTTTATTTTGGTTTTGGAAGTAGAGCGGCATGGTTGTGTTTGATTCTGTTTTCTGATTGGTATAGTCCGTAAGCGATATTTTGACAGAGTGTTTACAAACATGTAAAAGTATATATAATATAAATAGGCGTCATGTATCGAAGTGGTTTGACGAATGAATGCATGCAGGCGTGAATATAATCATACGATAACTGAGTATTAATCCCTACATTGTATTTGTGTATAATAAACTTCCCCGTGTTTATAAACACTCTGCCAAAATATCGCCGACGGGCTATAATACTATGGAAAAAGAAAACAAAAACTTGTCAAATATTAAGTCAGTTTTATTTATTACCAACATGAATAAGTTAAGAAATTCTACCAAAATACAACTATTCCCAACATCCAGTGTACACTCACCCACACACGCATTAAGACCATCAAAACATTGGTGTCGTTTTAGGGATATATGACTAAATAACTCACATGTTATAGTTCAAATACAACTATTACAAACACCCAGTGTACACTCACCCACACATATATTCAGACCAACAAAACATTGGTTTCATTTTAGGAATATATATGACTAAATAACTCACATGTGCTCAGTTCAAATACAACTATTCCCAACTTCCAGTGTACACTCACCCATACATGCATACAGACCAACAAAACATTGGTGTTGTTTTAGGAACATATAAAAAAATATTTCACACATTTATTCAGACCAACAAAATATTGTTGTCGTTTTAGTAATATATGACTAAATAACTCGCATATTAAATAACTCGCGTATTAAGTTCAAATGCAACTATTCCCAACATCCAGTGTACACTCGTCCACCCATTTATTCAGACCAACAAAAAAAACATTGGTGTCGTTTTAGGGATATATGAATAAATAACTCACATGTTATAGCTCAAATACAACTATTCCCAACATAAAGTGTACACTCACCCACACATGACAAATTGGTGTCGTGACTAAAAAACTAACATGCTATAACTCAAATACAACTATTACCAACATCCAGTGTACACTCATTCATACGCGCACGTGTACAGGTCATATTGGTGTCGTTTTGGGAATATATGACTACATAACTTACATGCACAGTTTAAGAAAATTGATGTCAACATACACATATAATACAAAAATCTACAAAACAACCCGGGCTTTTTGTCATACCTTTTTATCTTTTAAGTTCGTGGTTTGCGAAGTTTCTATGATGCGTGATATAAAGTACAGAATTGTCGAAAGTTTGACAACAAGCTAGCTAAAAGGAGCAGAAGCTCGGATCCCAAGTGTCCGATATATAGAGAGCTTGTAGCTGAAAATTAAAGCTGCCGAGAGATAGATGGTAAGTGTTCAACTGTTGAAAAGTTTTTGAAATGTAACTAATTGTATAAGGTGCCGAGATGAACTGCAGATTCGGTACCAATTCAAATTCATTTACACAAAAAAAAAATCTCATCAATTTGAGGTGCAATAATATTAATGACGTCATAATATAACCCAAGTATAATATATATATATACTTTAATGTTGATTTATCCGCATACATTCAATGCCAAACAAAATGATATCGTGATCTCTACAACAATATTTACTATGAAAAGGATAAGGTGTTATTACTACGTTCTCATCACAAACATATGACACGGGCGACCAGACCTGGACTCAGTTGTTAGAAGCTTGATTACAGCTTAATTAGTGATTAGCAGAAAATTATAACATGAATAAAAATCAAAATATTATTATCGAATCGCTAGTTTTATTACAATGTGCTTTAGTTTGGTGGAATTTATGTTCAATTTTGACATTTCAATATTAAATTCACAAAACACTTCAAATTATGCTAAATTCACATTTTTACTAATTAATCAATTAAACTAACTAGGCTTCGGAAAACTGACCCCTGGTTTCATCGTCTAAAGACGTCCTACCGCGTTTGAATTCCCCTACTCAGAATTTAACTTAAGCATAAGATGGTCAAAAGACACCTAAACATTAATATTGTTTTACTCGCCTTGTATTTTCTTGACTGTATTACCATTTACATACAGATACCGAATAACAACACAGTACTTAACTTTAGATGAAAAACATGTATTTTGCATCATTAGTCATGTTTGACATTAAATATCGTATCAACGCGTGCAATTTTGTATCCAGGTATAAAACATGCATTGAAACAAGGCACGACGATCACGACCGTGTCGGGCAATTGGAAATGGGATAGAATGGTTACTTACTGACTCATCCTCGTAACAATATTAAACAATAACTCAAACGGATTTTAATGTGTTAAAAATTAATTTTCAAAAACAGGTAATTCGCCTCAGATAAGTATGCGAATCGATTTTACTGAAAATCGCTGATTTTAGCGCAAGATATTCTTGTTTTAACAGACGATATAGATATGATTGTTTCAGAATAAATCTAGAACGGTCTCTTGAGAGCCAAATACCCCCGCCCCAACATGCACAACGGTTTAATATTTTCCCGCGACCTTGTCCTTTCCTATATGACCTTGATTTAAGGTCATGACACACCTTTTCACCATGGAGATTATTCATATGAAGTTTTATGACAGTCGTCCTAAGCAATTACGATGTATTGCCTGGACACGATTTTACACGGACAGACAGACAGAGGGACATGGTGATTCCTATATTCGCAAACTAATGAGGGGGTATAAATAGATAAAAAATTATGATATAATCAGTTATAAAGGAAATCATGCATGTTGAAATAAAATATTCGTTATGTACACGGATATTTACACTAATTTTCCAAACAAATCATTTCCCTCTATCTATAATTCCCATTTTCTGTCCTAACCAGACAAATTTTGCCCTCACTTCTTCCTGCATTAGGTCAAAACACATAGCTATAATAGCCAATCCAAAGAACAAATAACATGCGCATAGAATGAGTTTTTCATTGTTAGATAACGAGTCTGTCCCAGCCCCCGGGACGTAATCACCAAACCCTACAGTACTTAAAGTTATAAAACAAAAATAGGAACCTTCTAGATAATTCCAACCTTCCCACGTGGAAAATAACACGGCTCCTGCTATGATGTACAAGGCTATAAGCATAAGGCTGACTAAAATCGGCACTCGCACGACCTCTACGTACTCTTTACTGTCGTTCATTTCAACATCTTCCACTTTCAAAGTTACTTGTTCTTTGTCGTTGTTTTCTGCCGCTGCTGCTTCGATTTTATCTTTTTTCCTTAGTGTAAGCGGACTTTTTTCATTATCAATATTCAAATTTTTGCTGCTGTGTTTCGATTTGGATTCTGATGTCCACTTGGCTTGAGATGGACAACAGAGGCAGATCACAGCTAAGCACACGTGTTTGTAAAATAACCGGAAACAATCACCGAAAAAACTTCCTATATTAGCTAAGCATAGAAGTGTCAGAGGAATTCCGAATAAAGCATAAAATATAGTCACCAACATTCCATAATCTGTTTTTGGAGCGATATGACCATATCCTGAAACATAAAAAACAATTGCATGTAAATTAAGAACTAAGCTTTGAAAGACGTTTTCATGTTGGGTATTTTGAGAGCCGCAATGTTTATCTCCTCATATATAAAGCAAGATGAAAAACAACAACAAGCCCAATGCGTATTCAATACACCGATAAAAAATATGTTTAAAATTAAAACTTAAAAAAGCGATACAGGCCTAATGCCTACTCAGTGCATTGAGTATGATAAAGATATGGTAAAGGTGAAAACTACTATACAAACAAAAGATTGATTTAATGCATCGGATATGTTAAAAGATATGGTAAAATGAAAACGAAAATAAGTGTCAAGAGCTTACTCAATGCATCGGGTATGGTAGAGATATAGCAGAAATAAACAATACATACTATGTTTTTTTCATTGCATCGAGAATAGTCAAAATATGGTAAAAACGAAAACCAAAATACAAGCCTTCTCTATATATTCGGGTATGGTAAAGGTATGGAGAAAATGAAAAACAGCAATACAGCTTCATGTTTTTTCTTTGCATCGAGTATGGTAAAAATATAATAAACATGAAACATGACTACAAGTCACCAAGTTTAAATAAAATAAGGTAAAAATAAAAAAGTATTACAAGTCCAATGCTTACTCAATATATCGATTATGGTAAGAAATATACAGATTTATTGTTATTATTATCTATATGGTATGAAGATCGCATTTTATTGAAAGATCTGAAGCAGGAATGAGTACATGTATACGAACACAAGAAAGTCTTTCATTCAGAAAGACAATACTCGAAACCAAAAAACACATCAAATCATAAACAAAAAGAATTTTGGATCAGCTGAAAATCAACTAGACACAAGAACTCGATACAATAAACGAGACAAGTGAAAATCAGGAACTTAGGAATACCTGTGTACCCAAGAACACGATAGATAAATGCGATACAGCTGAAAATCAACCGGACACAAGAGCACTACACAATAAACGGAACAGCTGAAATACAGACACTTAGAAATATCCGTAGCCAAGAACAAAACACATAAAAGCGATTAAAATCATCCAGGCACAAGAACACAACACAGTACAATAAACGGGGCAGCTGAAAATCAGGTATACCCGTTATAACCAAGAACAAGACACATTAAGGCGATATAGCTGAAAATCAACCAGGCATAAGAACATGACACAATAAACGGGACAGCTGAAAATCAGAACTTAGAAATATCTGTTGTAACCAAGAACATGGCACATAAAAGCGATACAGCTGAAAATCAACCAGGCACAAGAACACTACTCAATAAACGGGACACCTGAAAAACAGGGACTCACGAATATCATTTGTTACCAAGGACAAGGCACATAAAAGTGATACAACTGAAAATGAACACGACACAATAAACAGAACAATTGAGACACAAGAACATGGCATAACAAACGGGAAAACTGAAAATCAGACACTTAGGCATGCTCGTTGTAACTGAAAATCAGGCATTTAATAAAAGAGACCATTTTTAATAAAAATAGTACACGTACTTGTAAATTATACCCTGATCACTATTTATGTTTTTGAGAAAGTCTGTTGATTTGGAATTGCCCTAACAAGATTTAGATCTCGTTTATTTTCAAACAAAACAGTCAGTGATGTAATTGAAGCTAATATTTATGTTTTTGAGACCACTTCACAGAGATAAAAATATTCTGTATAAATTCACTCAGTGATTGGCTTGTTTAATCAGTTTTTGCTGAAAGATAACCCCTTGTGCAAACAACATTTACTTATAAATAATCAGCTGAGTGAAAGATTCGCGAAAGTTTACGTTAGGGACGGTTAACAGTTAGGAACTTTAAAATTACAGTAAAATAAATTCTTTTTTTAAAGGTTAAGGTTTAAGAACTTTAAAATTACAGTAAAATTTTTTTTTTTTAAAGTTTTAATTGTCAAATGAAAATTAAATTGAATTTGTAAAATTAACACTTGTATAATTTGTAATGTCACTTGTATCAAGTGACATTACAAATTATACAAGTGTTAATTTTACAGCACTAGACGGTGGTTTCGAAGTAGAATTCATTATCAGTAGTGCTTGGAACAAAAATGTGAAATCAAAACATCACAGTTTTGTAAAATCTAGTGAGTAATTATGGTTGATCATAAGTCTGATGAATGCAAGTCTTGAATCTACAACCACTTAAATGGCCGTGTTTTATTTGCATAATCAAATAACACGCATCCATTACTATATCCTTAGTATGCGATGAAAACATACTCTCGGTATTCAATTTCAGTTTTCTCAGTTATCCACCGGACAGCCGTTTTAACTGTTGGCAAAATCGAAAAAAAAAATCTTTGAAACGTGATGAAACTTGTGTTTGAAGTTGTAAAAGAACTTCTAATTTTAGACAGATACTATACAGGAAGTGACGATAAAATATTATTTAGTGATGCTGTCCTATTCATCACATTGACGTTACAAGAAGTAACCCTGAATATTGAAAGTTTAATAACGGATTTCTTTAGAAATAAAAAACAATCAAACCGATCCATGTCCAAATCACAATCACAAAGCATAGCAAAACTTTGAAACTCGCAAACCCGGTTGAACACGTGAATTTCTACCAGGGAAATAAGACTGGGTGCTCCTGAAGGGTTCAAACGTTTTTCGTTTTTAAAACGTCGTTTAAATTTTTGTTGAAAATTACGACACGTGACATTAATGTTTCATTGTACTACAGCTTTACTAAATAACAATTACACAGACTGATTAGAATCCCACTTTTTAATTGAAAAACAATATACTAAAGACGTTGATCTATTTCCAATGTAATAACAAAGCTTTTTCTGGTTCACCTTAGACATTTGATGTTTAGTGAGCAAAATGAACCCCCAGAACAATCCAACACTAATACAGAAAACAGAATTTTGTTGTTGTTTTTTTTAATTGGGGTCGTTTTACTTTTTTACTATCTTTGTACAATCATCAAAAGTTGATGCTTGAAAAATAGAATTAAAAAAACCAATTGGTTTTTACTTAAGGGCCTTTTTGCACATGGATGGTCATTTAAAACCAATTTGATTAGTAATTCTGATGGTAAATCTAAAATTTAACCAGAATGTCCAATTTCTATTTTTTTCTACTGGAAGAAGCCAGTGTTCATAAATACCAAATGTATGTATTTTAACTAAATCTCTCTGTAATATATCATCCAGATCCATTACAAGATTGATTAAGTGAGAAAAGACCTTTTTTAAAATCATTACGACGTATATTTACCACTTATATAATAGATTCCGATCACTGTCTAGACTTCAAGTATCCAATGTGATAACAAATCATTATCTTGTTCGCTTAACTGTTACATACAGTACAGACCTGTCCAAACTTTAAGACTAAACTAACGCAAAGGAGTGAACCGACATGACCGAGTGTGGCGGACATGGCCAAGTGGTACGATCACCGGCTTTCCAAGTCAAGGGTTGTGGGTTCGAACCTCACTTGGGACTTGGAAATTTTCTGAAATGGTTTTCATCTCCTGTCCATACTAGAGCTGTAAAAACCTTAAAGTACTAGAATAGTCTTTCGGATGAGACTCAAAACCGAGGTCCCATGTCTCGCTAAAGACACCCATGTAAAGTTCGAAAAAGAAAAGGCCGCCTTTGGCCGCTACAGAGGACGCTTACAACTTGAAGTGATTGAAACTGACTGAGCAAGATAAGTCCAGTGACTGGGATATGGATAGCTGGTGACAAAAAAAGCTACCAATCAAAAACAAACATACTAATCCATATCCGAATCACGATTTAGAACCAAAGTAAAAACTTTGGAATTGACAAGATAGGTTAGACACGTGAACTTCCACCAGGGAAGTGAGGCCGGGTGCTCCGGAAGGGTAAGCACCTCCTGTTTAGCTAGGTAAATATAGTAAGTAAAAAGTTGTCAACATTTAGGTAACGAGGAATCGAGATGAACTGCCAGTTCGACAGTTGTCGATAGCTTAATGTTAAATTTTCGACAGGTCTGTACTATATATATTATACATAAATATGGTTTATTGTATATTTTGTCAAACACATAGAAATCGAGAATTGTTAATGTGGTCTTATCACTAATCCTTACTTGTATCAATTTCTGATGACGCCAATGAATTTGTAAGCGACAAAATGATGTATAGATATTGAATTCTGAGACAGATACAATTACAATCTATGGTTTATGTTTTCCCTATCCTTTAATGTACAAGTTCTTACACATATGGATTATGTTTATAGAAGTATTTTTTATAAAGTGCTATGTATATACATGTATGTATATTAAATACTACAGTGTATGTAGAATATTCGATTGTTATTTGGATTTTTTTCTAACCTATGGTGCAACAATATCTAACTATAAATACATTTTTTATAAAGTGCATCTAGATTGTATTCATGTACCACATGTATATTTTTAACAATAAGATATTGACATTCACGTACTGGGGATAACAGGAATGCCGCCAATGGTACTTTATACGGCAGTCACTTTTATTGTCAAAAACACACCCTAAATGAATAAATCAAAACATTTAAAATAGCAAGAGCAGCTGTAACAAGACTACAAAGATACTGCAAATATAACGGTAACATGCGCCAATCTGAAGAAGCAATTTTAGTTCGCAGTTTGTAATGACCGGAATACAACTTCCCGTATTGGACAGCCATAATACGCCCGGTTTCAAATATTTCCTGACAGGTGTATAAAAATCTTTATACAATTTTTTTCACATTTCAATCACAAAAAAGCATTTCATTTCTATAATGAGCTAACTACCACTGTATATCTTAAAACATTTTAAAAATCACAAAAAAACAATGAAACAATGACGAACCTTTTCTAGTTTGCAACTCTGTTATTGCACTAGTTCTTCAATTTTAATGAAATAAATTATTAAAAATTATCGTTAGTTAACCAAGGGGCAACATATATTGTCAGAGGAACATTGTAAATCAAAATTATCCACTTTATATTTTTTTAAATTTCCTAAAAGAGCTTAGCTTTGCTATATCGTTCAAACTATTACCTTAGATGGATTTGGTGAAATAAATTTTAGTCTTTTTTTTAAATTTTAAACCCATAATTTTTTTTTTGACTAGCACAAGTTTGGTTCGAGCACTACTGATGAGGAAATTGTTCCAAAACGTCCGTCTAAACTGCTAAAAAATAAAACAGGTTGAGGAATAAGTATCAATTACTAAATAAATTCCTTTCAGAATTTTGAAAAATTAACATATTGCAACTGTATCAAAAACGTTTATGCTTTATATCAATTTTATTGATAAAATCACAAATGTCTCCACTTCTCTGTAAACGATTTTCAATATCTATGTATTGGATTTTCAGTAAACCTTAGATACACGGGAAAGACCTCATAATAACCTAGTAATGAAGAACGTTTTATATTTCAGAGGTCATAATGGGGTTAATTGCTTAATTGTTATGTATAGATCAAAGAACAGTAATGATTCTTACTATTTGTAACTCTTAATGATTTGCCGTTCTGAATTACGTGTGTTACATTAACAAAATTAAGATCAATATCCTCTGTATAAGGGGATTAATTGTAAAATAAATACAAGTGAAATTTTGTTTGTACCATTTTAGTGTCCTTTTCCGTAACAATTCCTTGTGCCAGTATATCATTTTTGGGTCAATAAATCACACATCACAACAAAATGCCTGAAAAGCACACAAAAATTTTCTGGATTGGTCATGGACAACCCGGTTTTTATTTATTTATTTATTTATTTTTTGCGAAAAATGCCTCCGTAATTTTTTGTAACCATTATTTAATGTGCAGTTTTCTTGGTTATAGTTACATGTTATAACAGTTTTAATTTTACAGCACTAGATGGCTGTTTTGGAATACAATTCCTCATCAGTAGTGCTAGGACCAAAATTGTGAAACCAATTTTTTTTCAAAATGTTGAAAGATACCCAAAGGACCAAAATATATTTTACCAAACTTAGCTAAGGGAATACTTATAAAGAACCTTTGCGTACTACCACATCTTGAATCATTTGTCTTGAACTCTCGTCTGCAATTTATTATACGTAGTTGTTCGACATACTAGTGTATTATTTTATGGTTTCGATACTGCTCAATTTGTAAGGCCAGAGGGCGTCTAGGCGCTGGCTATAGAATCCAGGTAGGTGTACTTAAGATATTTAGGATTACATAGTGACAGACTATATGGTCTTCAATCAAACCCTAGATGATAACCTATTTGTTTTGATTACACATCATACTAGGTTTAACTTCACAGCGCCATACGGTCGTTTCAGAATACAATTCCTCATCAGTTCTTGGACCGAAATTGTGAAACCAAAATGTTTTTTTTTTTTTTTTTTTTTTTTGATGTTGAAAACATATATGAAGAACCAAAATGTGTTTTACCAAATTGAGCTAAGGAAATACTAAATACTTTGCATGAGAGAGTATGCCTTAGTATTTTAACTGATTTTTGTGCATCATTTTTTTTTCAGAACTTCCTTACTTTATTACTTGTAGCAAAATAAAAGCTTTCAAAGAAACACTTACCAATGGTTGTTATAACTGTTATTGAGTACAACAGTGATCCCGCAAAAGACCACTGAGATTGGAATCCTCCTTCTTTTTCCTCCCCGCCATCCCATCCTCGTTCCTTTGTCGCTCTGTAAATTTCTTTTTGAAATTCCCTCAGTACCTTATCGGTTTCAACCGTCCAGTTGACGGGATATAAAATATTGTATACGTATGTAATATTCCAAAGACTATCAATCTTAGATTTTCTAATTTTTTCAACATTTTCTCTTTCTTTAAGTTCGTAAGGTGATTCTAGAGCACGGAATATAAATCCACCTAAAATTGAGTACGCAACTACACATGACGTCAGACCTATATGTGAAAATAAAAAAGCTACAAATTTCTTGCAACATGATATACACGATTTTTTACGCTTTCTTGCACGTAGGCGCCTTATTTCTTTTTTCTGTTGTTTTTGTGTACTTTCTGGTTTAACATTCTTTTCTTTCTTTTTCTTATTACAACAAGAAGAACAAGTACATCCGGGTGTTTTATTTTTCCCTCCGATACAAATAGATTCAGTATCACCATCTTCCGTAGAGACCACAACTATTTCACTTTTATCAAATACGTAATTCTCGTCTGCTGCTTTTTCTGAATTTCGGAATTCCAAATCATTTTCTTCAGGAGTCTCGTTGTTTAACAACTGTTCAGTTTCTTGTTCACCATTTACAAGCTCTTGGTCAGAATTATCAGGTGATTCACAAAAATTTCAACATTATTTTCCAGAATTTTATCTAAATTTTCCTCGACATCGCAATCATTAACAAAAATCGTTTCGCTACTTTTATTCCCGTCTGCATTTTCATAAACCTGAATCTCTAAATTTTCTTTGCAATCTGTATTTTCGTTATAACCATTCTCCATGCTTTTTATACCAATAACTTTCCTGCTTCCTGGAGAATTTTAACTCTCGCACATTTTCTTACGATTATCTGTTATGACAGAATCACTTGTACCGTCCAATAAATGTGTTAGCCACTAATAAACTATCGATTTTACGTTCTCTATTATCCAAGTCATACAAAGGCTTTTATTTCATCTCCACAAGAACGCTTTCCATTCAAATATTCAAATTCCAACAGTGTTATGATGTATGGCAAACCAAACTGATATCTGAAACGAGACATAAATTTTTCATTTCAAAATTTGAGATTTCAAGGTAAAATAAATAACCGTTACTGAAACCATGATTTATAAAATTTGAATTATATTCTTATCTAAATATTTGTTTTGTGATTAAAAAAGAAATAATGTGGCATATTATACATAAATAATTTTGTATTCAAAATTTGAGATTTCAAGGTAAAACAAAAACCGCAGAAATCATGCGATAGAAATTTGAATTTAATTAGTAAACCCCCATACTTATCTAAATATTTGTTTTGTGAATAAAAAAAAAACGCACATAAATAATGAAACTCGATTAGAAATTATTGATAATGGATCTTCTTGGATTTTTATGGATATTTTATGGAAATAGGTTATTTCTAAATAACCAATACTCCTGATGATTTCAATTACAATGCATTTACTACAACACATATTCGCGTCTTCCGTCTTTATACGAATCGTTTGTAATATACATTTTTGTATGTAGGGTCTTTCATCACATCATGAATCATCATCTTCCTTGACAAATCTTTAAGCTCAAACTGACCATGATTAAACAATCTAAGTAAAACACACAAACGGTAAATGTTAAAGAGAACGGTGTTTCAAGTGGTTTATAAAGAAAAAAGTGTAATATAGCTTGTGAGCAAAAACCATTCAGTAACCAGAGGAAAGCGACACAAAACAGTTTGTTCCAGGGAATTCGTGGTTGATAAGTTTTAATTTAGCGTTAATCAGTAAAGTATAAACAATAGAAAACGGATAAGAAAAAGTTAATTGTATTTGAAATTTTGAAATTTTTTAACGAAGAATGCAAACGTACAAGTAATAGCAATTAGTTAATCAAAATTAACAGCTTGGTGGTGCATTTGTATTTTTAATGGAAGCATTTATAACTACAGGGGTAGTCGTAGCTTCAGTTTTAAACAAACACAATTTACTAAACAAAAGCTTAAGTTCATCAACAGATGTGTTTGACAAAAAATCCTGTTTTTAAAACAAATTAAATAGTTTCCATTTTTAAAATTCTTACAAAGCAATTATTTTCACAGTATGTCATCTAATTATTGGAATTGAGATGACACAAAATTAACTTTAAATTAAATGTTCAAATAATGCCTCTCAAAATCGGATAAACTTTGTATTAATAGTATTATTTATTTAATGAAATGGGGTGGAGTAATTAAATTTTACAAAGTACAGATATCACGCTATTATATAATATAAATCTTCATCTGAACACACGATTCCTAGAAATTCAAGACAATATCAGACGTAATTTAAAGAAGGCGAACAACTCCTAAATGAATTATTTCTACGTTTAACAAAATCAATTTCAAAAACAAATTTGTTTTATTTAATTCTGTTTTTATAATTTAATTTATCAATCTTTAAAACTAATTATTTTCAAAATATCTCATTTTCTATCGGAATTGAGATGACATCAAATTTCCTTTAAATTACTTTAAATTTAATACTAAATTAAATGCTTTAATATTGGGTTAAATACAGAATAACAAGTGTCAGTTTCTCTATTAGTCATATTCAATCGAGTGTACTACAGACATAACGGTATGCAATGTTATTATATAATTCAAATCTTCGTATCATGAAGCTATACCTCCTTGAAGGCATCTTGGATGACAGAATCCATCAATTCTATCTAACGATTATTAATTTAAAAGTTTTTGAAAAATGCTTGATGGAACAAAACTATTCATAACAATGTAAGCCCAATAGCACCAAGCTTACCACCTCTGGATTAGCAAATGTAACGGAAAGTAAGACTTGTGATGTTTTCCAAATTACTATTAAAGATTAATAGAATCTATCATGAGCATCCATTTAGCATAGGGAAATCTCACCCGAGGGGTTGAATATCTCAATCGGAGACGAGGCTTTGCCGAGTCTCCGAAAGAAATATTCAAACCCGAGGGTGAGATTTCTCTATTCCTTATGAATAAACTCATGATTGATTCTATTTTTTTCCATTTTGATGATTCTATTTGGCTTCAAGTATCAGTTACATCGATATCGACGCCATCTTTGTAAATTTGACTTTGTTATTTGATGTTTTACATACAAAAAATAAAAATAAATATGATCATCGGATAAAATGTACCTGATTTTGGGTTATACAGATTGTTTAAACTGGAAAACACATTTATTTATTCTAATCCCCCAAAATAAATTTCTATAATTTTTAGACTTCCCGCAAGACGACGTCATGTCCGCACTTGTAGGTGAAGAAAACCATGTGGAGGTGAATATACGCACGTGGAGGTGAATAAGACATTTCTACCATCGTTTCTTCAAGCGGAAATCTTTATCTCAACATAGGAAGATGGAAGGAAAAAAGCACAGGGGTCGATGGCACTGTTCGAATGGGTTCTTAAAGGCTGAGGATGCCATGTGGAAAAGTGCAGATTTCAAAATTTAAAGGCATAAGAGCAAGAGAACTAACGTTAAATAATAAGTCTTTAAACTCTTTAAATACGAAGCAGCAATTTGTTTTCAAGGCTAGCGATCGTCTTTTTCCTTATCTATGGAATGCAAATAGACATGTAGTTCTAAGACTTCTTAATGACTAAATGAGAATCTCCAAATACACTATTTATTACTTATGGTTCCTTAACATTTTCAGTACCTCCCACATGGGTTATGTTACATCACGTATTTATGTTGAAAAAGAGCATGCGGTTGCCATGTTGTGTAAATGAAATATATTTAAATACAGTCAGTAGGAAATTCAGAGATACAAAGATGTTCAAATTCCCTTAAGGTAATGTAATTTTGTGCTAAATCAAATCACAGTAACTCGTATAGTGACAATAACACCTATATATGTCCTTATATATTAGGACCGAAGTCAAGATTTCATCAAACAGAATTTTCCAAAGAAAGCTTATGAGATGCTAAAACAGTGATTCCCTGTCTGAATTGAATTCTAATTGGATTTTTATTCTGTTTCCATGCCTTATAATCTATTACTTTACATTATATAAATAACGTAATTTAAATGGCAACAAATTAATTTTGAATTAAAATCATGTACTCAAATAATCGTTTAATAAATTGCTGAACTTAACTGATAAATTTTATGTTTATCATATTGCATCGAGTAATTTGATTTCGTATTGATTAATAGAAACATTAATCAATACATGGCTATTACCGAAGTCAAATCTAAGAAGTTGATATTTCTAAGAAATTAACCATGGTCTATGCACCATAAATTGACGGATCGCCAGCCACGCCCACGCTGTTCCGAAAATGTCCGATATGCTTGACTTGCACACAAAAAAAATGAAGCTGCCATTTAATGACGTCACTGACACTTGTACGTCATTAGTTCAGAATCCGAGCTTCGACTTCGTTTTGTCAGCTCAAGGTTAAACTTTCAACATGGCTGTACTGTATGTATTTTTATATCACTTCTACTAATAACAAGTACATATTTAATATTTTCTGCAGTGTAATGCACCAAATATTGACAAATGGATCATATATTCTATTACAATAATATATTATACCAGTTTTAATTTTACGGAACTAGACGACAATTTCGGAAAACAATTCTTCACCAGGAGTTCTTGGACCAAAATTGTGAAACCAAACCAAAATTTTTTAAGATGTTGAAAATAAAAAAAAAACCATACAAATCCATGTCCAAATCACAATCCAGAAGCAAAGTAAAAACTTTGGAACTGACAAGTAAGGTGAGACACGTGAAATTCCACCAGGGAAGTGGGACTGGGTGCTCCGGAAGGGTAAGCACCTCCTGTTTAAGCTAATATTTGGCAAAAATAATATGTAGATACATCCTTAGCACCAGACACAATCATTCCTCAAGAGGAGTTATCTAAAGCAGCCCAATACGTGCAACATAATCGATCTGTAAAATTTATCACGGTTCTGGCCCTTCTACAGAATTATAACCATACCACTAAATATCTACTCCAATGCTTGTAAAAAAGTGGTTAGTGACCTTGTATATCGCCAGCGTACTACGTGATCAATCGAGTTTGTGCGGAAAGTTTTAGAAAACGTTAATGTCGCTTATTTCCATAATAATGTCGTTTTTATGTGATAAGGTCATGTTGTGCGATTCCATATCCATTGGAAATAAGCGTTCCGCAGAAACGTTACGGGGTATCGCATGGTACAATGGTGAACCCCATTGGAAATTTTATAGTTAATGGTCAAGATATTTGGTTATCCTGTATTGTTTTATTAGCTTGTATCAGGTCATGTTCTTGTTGCGTTGAATGCTGTAAAGAAATTTTGCAATTGCATAATTCCTTCTTCTTTATTAATTCTTTTTTTTTAAATTCTCAACGTATTTATATTATCTGTATCAAAATTGAGATCGAGGACTAATTTGCTTTAAATTAATTACTTAAATACTCGGAATAAATCATTTTTTATAATGACAATGTTTATCTCTCTAAAGGTAATATCCGAATTTTATTTTAATCGGTTTACAGATTTATATAAATTAAAGATTAATTAGGCAAAAAATTAAGAAAACGAATAAAACCTGAATGGATTAATTGTATGCTAACCCAATCAGTTTTTAAACCATGTATTCAATTAAAATCCGCGTTTAATGCTCAAATATATTATTATTTAATAATAATTACACAACTTTCTATTGGTATTGAGATAACACCAAGTTAACTTTTAATTAAACCAACGATATTGGATACAGTGATTTAGTTCTATTAATATTATACAGACATATGTAAGATTATGCTATAACACCGAAGTAGCATCTTAGCGCGTAATTCCTATCAAAACTATTAAATACAAGGATCCAGTGATTTAGGTCGATTAATATTACACAGATATATGTACGACTACACTATAACATCGAAGTCGCATCTTAGCACGTGATACCTATGAACATATTGGCTTGGCTAGCAGAAAAAATGAATTCTTTATATCAGAATAATATGAAACAAGTTAAAATCAATGTTACATTGCATGCATTACATCATTTTTGGACACATATGCTATATTCTGTACAGTTACTTCCTTAATTTGATAATCTTTTTATATAATTATCTCAATAATCTTATACTAATCCGTTTCCAAGTCAAACAATGCACGATAATGTTTCACGGGGATTTTCTTAACAATATCAATAGTATATGATACTGGTCCAGTGATATATAGAAAATAAAATCTTAAACGAAGTTCATGAAATATTATCTATCGAGTAGAAAATTATGTTACCGTTACAGACGTCTAGCACCGTCAGAAATTCACTTGAGATTTGCGATTAAAATAACAGATTTTATAAATTTGGTGTGGACATCAGCCATACAAGTCCTATGACAGTGTTTGAAACCAATTACCCCAATACTGAAATATATATTTTGAAATAGATAAATGTTGAACGTAACATCGGTAGATTTTTAGTCGAATGATTTGTCAATATCTTGTCACCACATACTGGATGCATATATGTCAAATAATGCATTTTCAAGATATTTTATTAACTCGCTTTGTAATACTTGCATGTATGTAGTTGACCTGGCCGTTTGATGTTTTCTTTGAATATTCAAACGGGTGTATCGATTGTGTAATTTAGGGATTATATAAATTGGTAAATAAAGAGAGATGGTAGTAATACTGTGTCGGTGTTTATGGCGATAAAATATGCTGTCTTAACTAAATCACACAATCTATCGCCCCAATTTTATAATTATTACAATTAAAGGTCAAACGGCCAGGTCAAACTTGACGCACTGTATGCTTTTTAGTAATGTACCTAAAACAAGCATGACTATCTCTAATTAGAGTACTTCGTACCTGATTTGTTATTCTTTAATGACAGTTTTGTTAAAGATAGATGCTATTTCGACATAACCAATGATTTTTATCAAATACTGATGAGGAATTGTATTCCAAAACGACTGTCTATGGCTGTTATATTGTCATTGGTATAATAAGAAATCAGTAGATTTCCCAGAACTTCTGAAGGTTTTGCATGAAATACTGGATTATACACCAAACTGAAAACAGACCAACCAAGTACTTAACGAATTCCTGAGTAACTGTATATTATAAACTGTCTACAAACGGTTGTTTTTGTCTTTTTTCTTATCACACGGTGCTATTATACAAACATTTATTGTGTTCGATTACGGTTTGGTTGTTTTATAAAATAATTGACAGCATTTACCGTAAATCCCATTGCCTTTCATAACCTAGGTGCAAATTTCATTTGGCTAGATTATATTAAGGGTGACTTTGTCAATTTGCTAGTCTGGGGATGGTGGATTTTCCCAGGTACCCCCAGATATAAATGAAAAAATATTTACTAGGTTCATTGTCACACAGTCTAATTTTTGTTTTTACCGGCCTCAAATACCTTATTTTGTTGCCAAACTTGATGTACACAGTGACGCCAGTTGTTCCGTAAGGGTAAGCACATCCTGTTAAGCTACAGACGTCAGTGTGTAATTATAAGATGTCAAATATACCCAAGGTATTTTTAGGTACAGAGGTATCATACTTCACAACAATATAATATTGTGACGACGGCCAAAGAACCGATAAATCATCTTTGATGAATATAGCACAAGATTTAACCGGAGTTCGATTAGTCTAAATATACACTGTAAAAGGTTAAGTCAAAGTCAGGGTTCTGTTAATTGCCTAGTTGTATAGAACCTCTAATTAAACAATAGAACCAATTAACATTTAACTCAGAATTATTACTCTGTCACTACATAATTATACACCTTTCTACATAATAAATCATGCTACCTTACGATATTTATAATCGATATCGGTAATGTATAAGGTTGGGAATGTATGAGATTATGACCTGATAGAAAAAGTTATGCTCTTATTCTTATTCTACAAGTATAATGTCTCTGTATTCAAAATTATCCTGGATATATTTGGCGTGACATGGTCCTGTGTTCCTTCCATTCCCAGTTTTTTATTACAAACGTTCCTGATAGATATACAGGAGGATTTTACATTTCCGTTACACCTGGCTTCGCTTTCATTGTCTAAGTTCACGTGTTTAACCTAATTTGTCAGCTTCAAAGATTTTACTTTGCTTGGAATTGTGATTTGAACATGGATTCGTATGTTTATATTTGATTAGACTGAAAATGTATAAGAATGAAAACACAAACATACTAATCCATGTCCGAACCACAATCCAGAAGCAAAGTAAATACTTTGGAACTGACGAGTTAGGTTAGACACGTGAACTTCCACCAGGGAAGTGAGGCCGGATATATCCGACAGATAGATTTATGCTCCTATTCTCCCTATTCTAGTAATAAATAAGTTCCCTAATAATTTTAACACATTTTAAGAAAATATAAATGTTTTGATTAGACCTTTACTGGGTAGTCTATAATGTTTTAAGTGTTTGTCTTTCTGGGCTTAAAGAAGCCTTCATGCCTTAAAAACCTTAAATGTTGTTTAATGAAAATTTTAGTCTGTGATGAAGTGTTTGTCATTCTGAGCTAAAAACCGTAATGATTCTTAACGTGTCTGCAAGGAGTTTATAAAGCTATAATCAAATATAACTTTCTTAATGTTATTCCCTGAGGGGAAATCCTTTTTAAAAACGATAAAAAACTGAGCCAGTTTTATATTATCGTTTTTATAATCAAATAGCTTTAAGGTTTTGTTGATTTCGTGCCTATTTGTATTGAATATTTGCTCGATTTATAATCAGGAGTCGGTATACATGTATACTGGTTTAACATTGAAACATGTTCAATAAAGAGCTAAACCTCATCAAAATCCAATAATTTCTCCGTATTGCAAAGATATATCGAAGGTTTAACACTAAGCAAACGAATAAGTACCAAATTGACAGTTCATCTATATTCTGACCATTTTTGACAGCTGCCATCTATCTATCGCCAGCTTTTCGGCCACTTATTATTCATATCTCGGCCATTCTGTAACCGAGCTTTGACTCCTTGCCATTAGCTCAGTTAAATTGTCTACTATTTTGTACCCTGTATATGAACATAATTCTGGGCTTAATGGTTTACCACTAAGTTTACGAATAAGTGCCGAATTTGCTGCTAATTTCAGCCCCTGTTAGCTACAGTTCAACATTTTTGCAGCAGATATATTTCGGCATCTTTCCGGTCATTCGTTATCCATATCTGTGTTACCGTTTGTAGACAGTTTATAATATACAGTTACTGACTCCTTGTCAATTTTAAACTTTCGACTAGTCTATGCAATCAACCTGATGCTGGATTCTTATCTAATACTGTTGATAAGTATGATGCCTCTGTATACAAATTGCCCTAGATATTTAACGTACATTAGTCCCATGTTACTGTCATTCCCAATTTTGATTACACATGTGGCGGGTATAGCTAGCTTAACAGGAGGCGCTTACCCTTCCGGATCACCCGGCCTTACATACCTGGTGAAAGTTTACATTTGAACCATAATTTGAAAGTTTCATACTTTGCTTTGGGATTTTGGTTTGGACATGGATCGGTACGTTTGTTAATGACTATAACGTTAATGTTTGTATCGGCAAGATGAAGATTAGATTTAGATTAGATTTGAAGAAGTTAGATTTCATAACTGTGGATTTTAGCGCTGCAATGGCTTGTCTTCAACCAAAATAATAAGCTCTTTGAAACCTTACACTTTGATGTTGGAAGCCAATAATATTTATAACACCATAGAGCCAATTCAAGACATACTAGTAACAAAAAATAAGTAGAACACCATAACATCGTATGAAAGATTCGAGAAAAATATTGAAAATATTATTGATACTTGCACTTAACCACACTACATGAAGATTATATAGTTTGTCCTCAAGAATTTTTCATCGATAAAATCGCTTCACAAACACTTTTTATATTATGTAACCTTAGCACTTAATTACGTATATATAGCCAACAGTACCTGCAGTTGCTTCACGCTACGCTATTTATTAGATTAAATTTTCTGTAGAGAACACTTCATTCTTAGCTTAACTGATTCTTGTAATATAATTGAAGATACACTTGGGAACATTGAAAAATGAAACTGTTGTTATACTTTTTTACAATAGAAAATTAAATTTTCATAAAACGTTAATTTATTTTATATGTATGACATTGAGATCCACTGTGAGTTACTTGACAATAACATGCAGATACTATATTAATAAGATCTGTAATACAATTCTAGAGACTCTACAGAAGTGCCGTCAATTAAACCTACTAATACTTGGATTAAAAGATAAAAATTTACCTTTAGAGAGCGATGACATCAACAATACCATAGCCAAAGAAATGATAATACCATTAATGTTATAAAATACTTAAAACATGATTAAAGAGCTTAATTAAAAATATGTATTCGTTCTATTTGTTTTCAGACTGATTGTAACATTAATTAATTTTATTTCCATTTAATTTAATCAATGTTATAATCAATTTGTATTTTTGTAATTGTGACATTCGGACGAATGCCTCCTTGCGTGTCTGTAAGAAGTTAACAAAGTTATTATCAAAAAGATAAAGATTGTCTTGATTTCGTGTCTGTTTATTTGATGATTGCTTAAATTTTAATCAGAACTTAGTACGTTTTGACAATTTGTTAATTCGATTTGGAGATAAATCTCATCGCAGTTCAATAAATACCACATGTTAAAATCCATCGTATCGATGTCGCACATTTGATTTTACTAAGATGATGCAGGGTCTCATTCCCAAATATATAAACTGTTGATTTTCAAACTGCAATAACATATCTCTGACCAAAACGAAACTTTTTAAAAGCCAAACTTTGGAAGCCAATGACATCTATAACACAAGAGACCAAACCAAATCAACATATTTTAGTAAGGTGACTTTGCAAATAAATTCTTAACCGAGGTATATTGCAAGCTTTAGCTTATCAAGTCCCTCAATTAGCTTTATTGTCGATATCACAGTATTGTTGATAAGTTTGATGTCTCTATGTCCAGGATTGCCCTGGATATATTTGACGTCCCATAGTTCCGTGTTCTTTTCAAACAATTTTGATTACACGCGTGCTGGGTGTAGTTAGATAAACAGGAGTTGCTTACCCTTCCGGAGTACCCGGCCTCACTTCCCTGGTGGAAGTTCACGTAATAAACCAAATTTGCCAGCTTCAAAGGTTTGCTTTGGGATCTTGGATTGCGCTTGCATTGCTAATTTTTTTTATAATAACTTTATTGTTTGTATCGGCAAGATGAAGATCATTAGAACTTATAACTGTGGATTTTAGCGAAACAATGCTGTTCTACAACGAAAAAAAACTTTGAAACCTAACACTTTGATGTTGGTAGCCAAAAACTTTTACAACATTATTAAGCCAATTCAAGACATACTAGTAACAAAATATAAGTAGATCATCATCACATCATACGAAAGATTTGGGAAAAAATATTAAAGTATCTATAGATACTTGCACCGAACAACACAAGATGAAGATTATATAGTTTGTCCTCAAGAGTTTTCATCGATAAAATCGCTTCATAAACACTTTTTATATTATGTAACCTTAGCACTTAATTACGGATATATAGCCACCAGCATCTGTAATTGCTTCACGCTACGCTATTTATTAGATTAAATTTTCTGTAAAGAAAGCTTCATTCTTAGCTTAAATGATTCTTGTAATATAATTGAAGAAACACTTGGGAACAATGAAAACTGAAGCTTTTGTTATACTTTTTTACAATTTTTTTAATATTTTTTTAGATTCAATTTAATTTATATATATGACATTACGATCCACTGTGACTTACTTGATAATAACATGCATATACTTTAATTATAATATCCTTGATATAATTTTCGAAAACAAAAAACCACATTGTTTTTTCCACACAGAAGTACCTGCACACAAGTATCGCCAAATAAACATACTAATACATGGATTAAAAGATACAAATTTGTACCTTTCAAGGTCAATCTCATCAACAATATAATACCGAAAGAAATGAAAATACCATAAATGTTACAAAAATCTAAAACATGATAAAAGACCTTAATTCAAAAATATATATATTTGTTCTATTTGTTTTCAGACTGATTGTGACAATTTTATTTCGATTTACTTTAATTAATGTTATAGTCAATTTCTTATTTTTTCTAAATTGTGATATTCTGGCTAATACCTCCTCGTGTGTCTTTAAGAAGCTGACAAAGCTATTATCAAAAACCAAAAGATTGTCTTGATTTCGTGTCTGTGTTTATATGATGATTCATTTATATTTAGTCAGAACTTAGTAAATAATGGTCATACAATTTAGCGCATTAATTTGATTCGAATATAACTCTATTCACAGTTTAATATATACTACATGTAAATACACATCGTCTCAATGTCCTACAACATTATTGTTTGTACCAGAAAGATGTAGATAGGTTACATTCTAAAAATATATATATCTTGATTTTGACATTTCTTCGACCAAAACAAATTTTTTTAAAAGCATAAATTTGGAAGCCAATTGCATCTAAAACACCAGAGAACAAATCAAATAAACATATATTAGTAAGATGACTTTGTTCAACGAAGCAGGTTGCTTGTAAACAAATTGTTGACCCAGGGATATTGCAAGGCTGGACTTATCAAGGCCATGAAAAGGTTTTATGGCTGTCATCACAGCATGCTTGATAAGTTTGATGTCTGTGTCCAGGGTTGCCCTCGATATGTTAGACATCCCATAGTTTCTTTCTAGCAGTTTTGAATACGCATGTGTAGGTGTAATTAGATAAACAAGACCACTTGCTCTTCCGGAGCACCCGGCCTCACTTCCCTGGTGGAAGTTCACGTGTCAAACCTAACTTGTCAGTTCAAAGTTTTTGCTTTGCTTCTGAATTGTGATTCGGACATGGATAAGTATGTTTGTTTCTGATGATTAGTAACAAACATTAGTAGAATGGCATCAAAATGTATGAAAGATTCGAAAAAAAGAGTGTTACTGTTGCTTACGCCGAAAAAAAGACCTAACAAAGATTATATAGTTTGTCTATAAGGGTTTCATAAACGTTTTAATATTATATAACTGAAGCACTTAATTACGCATACATTGCCACAACCAGCAACACGCTAGACTATTTATTAGAATAAATTTTGTGTAAAGAATACTGAATTCGTAACTGATATGATAATTGTAATATAATTCAAGAAACACTTTGGAACCATGAAAATTGAAGCTTTTGTTAATTTTTCTCTAAAACGAAAATTATGTTGTAATAAACCTTAATTTAATATATTTGTTTGACAGTTAGATCCACTTTAAGTTACTTGACAACAATAATATATAGATTCTATATTTGTATTTAGAATTGTGTCACAGTTCTCAAAAACCACATTCACTTTTTCGAAAAAATTTAATTCATTATATTTTGGTCCTTTGGATTTTAACCTCTTCAAAATGTTTGGTTTCATCCTTTTTGTCAAAGTATAACTGATGAAGATTTGTATTACGAAACGGCTGCCTAGTGCTGTAAAATTAACACTGATATTACACGTAATCACAAAGTAAAACCTGACCACAAGTATCGTTAAATAAATTTACCCGTATATATATATATTATACAATTATGGACTTTTTAGTGGTTATATATGGTGTGATATTCACCGGAAAAATAAATATTGATCGAGGCGACAGCCGAGGTCAATATTTATTTTTCCGGTGAATATCACACCATATACAACCACTAAAAAGTCCATAACTGTTTTATTATATAATTTAGCCACTGTGGCACTTCGGTTGACAATGTTTTCTCAAACCTGTGACCGGGCAATCTTGTTAGATTTCCCTGCCCACCCTGGTAGATCACACTAAAATTATCCCGCATTAGTTAGATCAATCTGACTTTTTAAGTCTGATTCTATGAAAAAATAAATGGCATTCCGGATGAGACACAATCAATTACACACTTCATTATAAATTGATCATGCCATAACGTCAACTTTGTATGAAAAAAATAACAAGACACAATCACTTGCGTACACTTAATTGATGACGTTCTTATCATTTTACGGAGAACGTCAACAAAAATCGATGACGTACACCGGATTTGATATTCACCGGAAAATCCGTGGTATATGATGTGAGATCCAATGGTCACGTGTTACCGTTTTAGCCAATCATAAAGATGGAATTTATTAATTATATAATAAATATATATATATATATATATATATATATATATATATATATATATGAGTGAATTGAAAGATAAATGTAAATAAATATGTACTTTCCGATATCAATGACTTCAATAATACAATGCGACAAAATGCATGAAACTGGAGTAACGCAATATGTACATATCAATTTTGATTATAATTTTTTGAATGCTGACAGACACTTCACATTACATATTATGCCAATGTTAAAGCATAAAAATCCATGTCAAAATCACAACTCAAAATACAAATTTGAAACTTGCATATTAAGTTGAATAAGTGAAAAAAAATCTTTAGATAAAAAATTATTGTTGGTTATGGTTTATGAACACGGAAGGAAAGCAATTACCAGGAAATGCTGAAAAATAATCATTAGAACAAGATAATGCAATTATTATCTCGTTAATTGATGTTTTGTATAATTTATTTATATCTAATAATCTCTCTGTAAATCATCAAACATCCTCAACTATAGATATACATCGATAAATCCCGGATTATTCGCGTTTTGGTATAAAATATTAATATGTCGTCCAGATGATTAACCAAGTGTTTATAAAAGCGTTTTCTGATGATTACAACATAAACATTATTGATAAGTTTAAGGTTAACAAATCATATGTATCAAAGATATGAATATGTACATGATTTTACATGTAATATTGAACTGATTAAACGAATTAAAAAACTTTAATTCAGCCAGTTTTTTACATTCAATATTACATAGACAAAAATTTTAAATTCTGTTTAATGTATAGTTTAAGAAAGCTCGATTTTTTGTTTCTAAACAGTGTTTTCTCAGCTTTAACAAACATACAAAATGATTGCAAAACTACATGCTACGTCGGCTCAAATGTGACGTCATAATATCTTACAACAAGTATATGACATCATTAACAAAGGAAACTTGAGTGATATTACAAGTGTGTAATATGAATTTTATTACATGGCTTCATTGTATGGATTTTGGGGGTGATTAACAATAAATTTTGATTATTCACTGGTATATTATAAAACTGAATTACTCCTACGAAACTGAATAGTTACCCCTGTACTTCTATCTGTAAATTAGTTTTACTTGTTTTCAGATTGAAAATGGATCCATTTGATTAATACAAATCTATAAGCCAAAATTGCGGCTTATACTTTATACAAACTCAACGTTAATGCTAAAACTAAGTTTCATTTCGCCAATGCAATTTAGAATATTTACCAACTGTGGTTCAATGTTTTTCCATTGGTTTTAATAAAAAAAAACCGGAACAACTAATAATCAATTCAAACAAAATTAGGTAAAACATATTTTTGTATGTAAATAAATGAACAAAACAGTGAAAATTATCCCAAAATATTCGACCATTGACCTATCACAAATTAAATATATAGCAGTAATTTGATTTTCTCGCTTATCTTTCTACACTTCACAAAAAACAGTTATCGTTTTTAAATTTGTTTCCATGTTTTAAAGTTTTTTATCTTATCTTTGTGATTGAATTTGGACATGGATAAGTATGTGTGTTTTGATCGAATTTGGACCGCGTTATGTTTCTGGTTGATATTTGTCTTTATATGTATTTAATGTATACTTAGTCTTTTTATTTTAAATTGTTTTACTGCCACAACAGCTACCAAAACACTCATGAAGAAATACAAATGGCTTAAAAAATTGGTCCCTGTGATAGTAAAAAACGTATCTTTTAAACAAAAAAGGAAATAGCTCTCTAAAACGTGACTGCAGACGAAAGTTGGGACTAGAGACTCAATTAAAATGTAAAATTGTACATTAAAATGTCACTGTATAATTCTTATTTCTCTGAGTTACACAGACTGACGTGACAGGCTAATGCAGATTGTTAAGTCAAATCTCGTGCACGGTTATCTTCCCGTTTCTTTTAACTGAAGATAGATCTAATAGATAGACAGATACCAGATTTATTCTATCAATAACTAATTGAAACTTTCTTCTTTTGCATCAAGTAAAACATTAGATTTTTCAAAACAAATAATAGCGTATTATGGTTTACTATTTCTAAACCCATTATCGGCATCTGTTATTGAAATGTTGTAGAAGAAAACAGTGTAAATGTTCTTGGCTACAGCCCATTAAAACAAAAGCATAACAAAAGGTAAATCATAAAACAAACAAGACAAACAAAACACCTAACTAATTTGGTCTCTTTTATTCCGACAAAGTTCATATTCATAAATACCTATAAGATGAATACTAACTGTATCAAATAATATCACTTTATGATTCCCATTTTCTATTCTATAACAATTATACGCTTATTTCTAACATATATTTATTTGTTCCTTAATTTTCGTTTGGATACATTTAAAAGTTTAATGCAAAGAGTGTTTTACTACGACAAATTTAAATAAAGTATTGAAGAACTACAAAAATAAAAACAAAAAATCAAACTGATAAAACATGCCTTTAGACGATAAGAAATAACCCGCTAAAACGTGATTGCACATGGAAATTGTTATTCAACTACTATAATTTCAATTAAAATGTAAAAAAGTACATTGAAATGTCACTGTGTAATTTTTATTTCAATAGATTGCACAGACTGACGTGAAAGGCTAATGCAGAATGTTAAGTCACAAATCACATGCATGGTTACCTTCTTGTTTCGTTTAAAACTGGAGACAAATCCAATAAAGAGATAGCAGACGTTATCTATCAGTCACTAATTGCAACTTTTCTATTCAACGAAACAACCAAGATTCAAAAGAAATAATGGTCTTTTAATGATCATCAAAAACAAATAAACTAATTAACGTCCAAAGTAAACGATAAAACATAACAAGTCAACGACCTAACTAAATTGGTTTCTATTATTTCAAAGAATTTAGCTAAATCATGCCTAAACACAGATATAAGAACAAAGTTCGTGTTTAGCTGCAAATAACTACACAATAAATACTAATTCTATGAAATTATGTCACTGTGTGATTCCTATTTTCTAGGATTATATAGACTATTGTGACAGGTTAATACGTTAAATCACACACATAATTACAACCTTGTATCTGGTAATTGACAGAATTGATATTATCATATACAACAGGGGTCATAATGTTGTATTTCGGGTATAATTTTAAAAATCCATGTGAAAAGGAAATTGGAACATTTTATGTAAAATTATTTAATCAGGCGACATGCATTGATCCGTGTTAAACTAGATAGTTTTGAGGAAAATAGATCAGAGCAAATTACAGTTTATTAGATAAATGTACACGAAACATCAGAGTAAAGTTATACTATTATCTTTAAAGGGTTTTTTTTTTAACATAGATTGATATGTTTGTTTTGATTTGAAACAAGTAAAGATCTTTAATGCAAGGGTTGTCTATCTATTACGATCCTCACAACGTATACATTTTTATGAATTATGCCTGTTATTAGATTATTGGTTTGGTTTTTATTAACATTTAGAGTTATTTGAAGTGTTTTCGGGTTCTTTAGTATAAATTGAGTTGAATCACAAGGATCAACCTTTTGTTATACAAATACAATATTTGAAGGACATACTTTTGATATTATGCACGGTGTCTATCTATGTTGCTATTATTCCGTCTTATCTATATAAAAGACAAACATACCGGTTCATATTCAAATCACCATGCAAAAAAGTAAAATGGTAAATTTGAACATACACCTGAGAAGTGAGGTCGGGTGATCCGGAAGGATGTTTAGTTTCACGTGGCGTTTGTTGTTTCTTGTACTTGTTCGATTTTCAGTATATAAATTTATAGTTTTTATTGATGAATCATCAATTAGTGACGTAGCCTCTGGAACAACGGGACTTTAAATACTGGATATTTAATATAATATCGGAGCAAAATCTATTCTTCAAAATATCTAGTATATGGAAAACCCAACACAAACCAATAACACTGCCTTATATTACAAATCAAACAAATGCATATGTACTATTGCCGTTAGACGTTTAGGTGAAATAAACCAAATTTGAAGCGAGAACAACAAACACTGATAAATCAATTATTTTTGCTGGCATAACTTTTCCCAAAGGGATTGCCATTGGTGCTCAATGGAAATGGAAACAGTAAACATTAAATATAAATTTCATAGATTTTGTTTTTTATTTCTTTTTTGTCTTCTTTATTTCAGTTATTCACTAGTACCAAATTCTATTTTATCTTTTATATCACATAAATTGTAATAAAAGAGTGTAAGAAAATCGTTTATTTTAATCGATTGCAATTTAGCTCATACAACATGGACAGCGCACATGAATTATTTTGCAATTGATTATATATTTTTCTACGGAAGTCATGCAGAGACAAAACATATTAAAACACTTTGACATATTTGATCCTTTCGTTAATACACCATTATAAAACAGTCATGAAATCTAATCAATGCAAAAAACATTTCTTTACATTCGGGCAGTAAATTGCGCTGCTTGGCCATAAATAATTGCTAGAACTAGTTTTGTAAGCCAAAATATCTTTCTGTTTTATCACCCCTAAAGCAATTGTAGTACACACATACACACGCACACACAACAATGTTTTTAACATTGAAGTACATTGTGCCAATGTAACATTTACCATAGATATATATATTTAATACAAACCGTATTTATAAATAAGGCAACATTACACGTGGCGGGTGTAGCTAGCTTAACAGGAGATGCTTACCCTTCCGGAGCGACCGGCCTCATTTCCTTAGTGGAAGTTCACGTGTCTAACCTGACTTGTCAGTTCCAAGTTTTTACTATGCTTCTGTATTGTGATTTGAACATGGGTTAGTATGTTTGTTTTTGACATATACATCCATCCATAAACTAATTTTTTACATTCAAACACATTACGTCCGTGAAATATCAACTAATGGACATATATTTTATGAAGAAGTAGTTTTACATGAGACAACATCTGACTGACAAATGATCTAAGCTCGGTTAATATCGTTTCAATTACATTCAACAATCTACTATTCTACCACTTAAGATTGATGTCCTTTGATCCCAATGGGTTTGTCTTTTCTTCTCTTCTCTCGTTTGGCTGATTGTTTCTAACTCGTAGTGCTTGTTCCAATTACTTAATATTGTGTCTGGTTTTTAAATTTGACCGTGTTAGCTGCTGCTGAATAAATGTTTTTTTAGCTACTAAGTTTTTATTTTACTTTGAGATTGTGATTTGAACATGGGTCAGTAGGTTCGTTTTTGGTTTTATAATTTGGTTGACAGATAGATATTCAAGTACTTTAACGAAGTAATAATAATAATTGTCATTGTAATTTCATTTAAATTATCTTTCTTGAAATTGATTCACATTTGACCGATCAAAATGACTATTACCATGTAATTAACACATGAATTGTTTATCTAAATACTGAATCCATGTGCGAATGTAAACATCAACCTAGTAAACCTTTCAGTGACATCGTTAAACTTTTGCTTTGAAATTGTTCTTTTCATCGTAGATTATTTGTTTAACTAGTTGTAAATATTTTGTGTGCTTCAGTAATCAAGCAGATTGTTTTATGATCTAATTATAGACAACATAGCGTTTTATCGACATCTTTACGTGTGATATGAGTTTTTTATCCCTTAATTCGTGTTTGATAATCGCTTTTTAATTAACGCGCTTCAATACACAATTTTTTTTCATACAGATAAAAGCATGTTAAAATCGAACCAATAAATTGGAATCTATATGATCCCAATAAAGCATTGCGTGACACCAATATCACCAATATGAAATAATTATGCATGTATAAACAGAACTTTGCTGTAGCAAACTACGGTAAAAGGAATGTACTGTTGCTAGAAAATCGCTCAAGCAATACTGGATGTATCATAGCCAAATCAAACAATCTAATAAATTCCTTCATGATAAATTGCAATACAAAAATTGTTTTTAAAAAACACTAAATAAATAAGAAAACATCTAAAAAGAAAGAAATTGCGACTTGGTCAGTTTGACAACTCAATTGCAGTACACACAGTTCAAATAAGAAAGAAAAATGCATTTATCCAAGTGCAAGATTCAAATACTAAAACTTGAAATCTAGCCTCAAAAGCTCCGATGCATAAGACAAGATATTATCTTTAGGTAATATGCGTATTTATTAAACCCGTGATAAAATTAACAAGGTTTGACTTACTGATATATTTTCCTTGCGTCATATGGATTAAAATTGCGATTTTGGACATCGTTTTGACCACACAGTCACAGTATACACAGCTCAATCGAGACAACACATAGATGATTTAATGCCCCTTTGCCCTACAATGTGGTAATAAAATATAAAAAACTACTTAACCTCTTACGCTTTATTTCCTTTACAAACTAAATAATATTATGTACGTCACTTCCGGTTTTTGCACACCCAACCTACCAAAAGGAGAAATCACCGTTTTTCAATAGTTGAAAGATTTTTTTTTTCATGTTAAAAAGGCAAAACTATTTTAAAACATAATTTTCTACGAAAAAAAACTTTTATTGTATAACCTTTCAAAATTTTTTGGTGACCGGTGACCTTTAAATTATATTTAAATTGAATCATCAAAGCCTGCTGTCAAATCTGAAATTTGTATATGCAATGCAGGTGTACTTAGTGGAAAACTTAAGATACCCATTTCACGTAATCATCTCTGCTGGTGGGCTAAAAATCCACGAGGGTGTCTTCAAACCAGGGATGCAATACATAGTATTGTCAAGTAAACGTTGTTCACAAAACTCTGCTTCTGAAATTTTAAATTTTTAAAAGTTTCTAAAAAAAACCCTAAGCTATGCTTTATCGTTCTTAGATTGATTTAGGAAAATACAATTAGGTGTATTTTTTCATTTCAACATCTTGAGCATTGCCACAGTTTTGTTTCCATAACGACATTTTAGTTTTACAAAATTAAAACTGGTTCGGTTTCACGGTAATTTATAGACCCTACTGTTAAACTTTCGCCATGCCAGTGCTTTTGTTTGAATGGCGATGCAACCTTAGATTTCTTTCTCTTTTTAACCAGTTAAAACATTTTATTGAATTTTTGATAGACTATTTATATAATGTCTAGAAATGAAATCTCTTATTTCTTTTGATATTGTATCTTTTCCCAATGTCTAAACCCCATGACAATTATAAGCAGGAAACAGACTGGTTCTAAAATAATGGCATTGTAGGTGGTTTAGTTTTTTAAACGCGTTTATGGAATAATTACTTTGTATCAGCATGTCCAACAGACGATATACGTGATCTGCAAACATAATGTTGTTTCTCTTCCAAGGACGTAGTCAGAATTTAATACAATTTTACTGTTGTATAATTTATAGATTTGCCATTTTGTAGAGATTGTTTTCTCTTAATGTTAATAAGATACGACATGTAATAAATCCACAAGATGCGGGTACTTTAGACAATTTTTTAACAATAAATGTCTCGAATAACAAATATGGTTCACCATAGTACCGTTCAATCTTTGGTCCTTCAACTGTAACAGAATGAAATAGACGAATACAAGCTAAGATAACACAAATTTGGAAGGATGACATGTTCAACTTCTTGTAGTTCTTTAGAATTATGTTGCTGCATTTTGCAGCATTTTGAATAGCAAGGTTTCAAAAAAATATTAAAGTATCTATTAACCCAAATTACTATTACCGAAAACGATTTTCTTTCTTAGAAAACACCATCGACAGGTGGAAACATGTCAATTATGAAAATACCGTGAGCGTTAGCATTTACTGCTTATTCTAACTATCGGGCCAGATGTTTTACACCTATCAGGTCAGTAAAATGTAATGTTATAAATGAAATACAGTCAAACCTGTCTATAAAGGCCAGCCAAGGGAACCAGTAAAAGTGGCCTTTATGGGCAGGTGGCCTTTATAAACAGGTTCAAATTATATGAATAAATAACAATTGGGATATAATTCTGCTGACCTTTATAAGCAGGTGGTCACTATATAGAGGTGGCCTTTAAGGCAGGTTGGACTGCATATAACAAAAATAAGAATGCAACAGTTCTTAAACTTAACAGACCCACTTTTAAAATGTAAATATCTTCGGGGTATTCATCTTGACGGTCACTATACATTTTCAATGCATTCAATTAGCTAATAATAAGCTACTAGACGCCCCATACCCTAGGTTATATATATATATATATATATATATATATATATATATATATATATATATATATATATATATATATATGAGCTTAGAGCTAAAAAGAATGCGTTTGACAAAAGCAAGAACAAACTATTACATGCTTTAACAAAAAAACGATAAAACAAAATAAGAACAATAAAAATATAAATACATACGAAAACACAAACAATTAAAGAAAGAGGTCAGTTGAGTTTGGTAATGATGTTTCACGTCCCAGTCAAGAATGTTTCACTTATAGCGAGACGTCGCCAGCTATACTTGAACCAACGATCTCCCACTTACAGAGCCAGCACTCTGAGCTACCGCAGTGGTCTCATTACCTAGATTATATATAAAGAGGGAGGTAAATACAATGAGTTTGACAACAGCAAGAACAAATTATAACATGCTTAAATAAAAAGAACGATAAAACAGAATAGGAACAATAAAAATATAAATACATACAAAAACACACACAATAAAAGAAAGACATAGAAAAGCAAAAACATGGTTTCAAAATAAAAAACGGTATTTCTCTAAAGAAATTGATAATAGAGTGCATTTTACATTTGACTAGGGGTTAATTAATCAATCTGGTATCTGAGTGACAGTTTCAATTCTGGGATGGCATAAGTATAGAGGTTACGTTTGTAATTGTCATTTAGCCTAAAACTACGTCTGGGTCTTGTGTCTTATTTAAAGTAGGTTAAATGAATTCTGTGTTACACTTATTGGAATCTTGTGTATATATAAATATATATGTTCCTGGATCCTTTTCTATATTTCTATATGATTGTATGCTTGTATATTGAATTATATGTTGTATGTATTGTATTTTGAATATACATGTAATATATAATATATTATATATATATATAATATATATATTAATATATATATATATATATATATATATTTGAAAATTATACACTGTCGTGACGAAACCAAAATGTTTAAGGTAAATTTAAGATTTGGGACTACATGATCAGATGATGTCATTTTTTTTAGAATTAGTTTTTATTCAAGTATTTAGCAACAACATAATAATAATATGTATCAGAATATCATAAAAATGATTTGTTTTCAATGCGAGTGACATACTATTCTGAAGGTGTTGTCCAAGACTGAGAAAATACGTTATGTAGTTACAGTACAGATTCGTCGAACATTAAACACTAAGCTAACAAAAAGGAGTCAATGATATGTTGTCGGGATATGGAGTGATAGTTGCAAGAAAGCTACTGACTAATAGGTAACAGAATAAGAACAAGAAACATATAAATTCATACGAAAACTCAAACAAAAAAGAAGAAAGTCATTGAAAATCAAAAACAAAAACAGCGCAGTGTATCTATCATATACATGTAGTGATATTGGTTAAATTTGTAATTGTCATTTAGCCTAAAACAACTGTGTCTTATTAAAAGTAGGTTTGACAACAGAAAAATGAATTTTGAGTTAGTATTTATATACTTATTGAAAGCTTGTACATATGTAGATATATAGAAATTGATAATAGAGTGCATTTTACAATTGACTAGGGCCTAAATAATCAGGAATATGGATTACAGTTTCAATCGAAGATGCTGCGATGGCAAAAGCAGTACAGTGCATTATCATATGTGATATAGGTTACTTTTGTAATTGTCATTTGGTCATGTTTGGGTCTTGTGTTTTATTGAAAGTATGTTAATGACGACTGTAAAAGGAATTATATTCTTATTAGAATCGTTTGTATATGTAGATACATTGTATATAGAATATTGAAAATTACATACTGTAGTGACGAGACCGAAATGTTTAATGTAAATTTCCGATTTGGAACACATGAGATGCTTTTGTTTGAAATTAAAAAGTTAAAGTTTATCTCCAAGTATTTAGCATTATTGTTTTGTAATATCAGAATATATGACTTGGTTTCAATCCGAGTCAAGACATAGATTCTTTCCTATTTGGCTTGAAGGACGAACCCTTAAGTATATTTACATTGTGTTTTTTGATTATCAAAAAGTATATTTACTCTTATAAATACAGAAATGTTATCCCTACAATTTCAGGCGCAGTTGAATATATAAAGTATTACAGAAATGTGGAAATATATTCCCTTTATTTACTCCCCGCGACAAAACAGGAAACAATAACAAAAATGGGAAAGTATCAAACTAATTTTGATTGAATATAATTTTGCATATATGTTATTTTTGATTGCTTTGTATTTGCAATGTATATTTAATGTGTAAAATAGTAATTACATGTAACAGTATGAATGATCTGAATAAAAATATGAAAGACAAAAAAAGACATAGAAAAGCAATATCATGATTTCAAAATAAAAAAGATAGTTTCACAATATAAAATTATATAAAAGTGCATTTAACATTTGACTAGGGGCTATTAGTCAATCTGGTATCCAAGTTACAGTTTCAATCACAGATTCTAAGATGACATATGCAGCGCAGTGTATCACTATGTGATAAGGTTACATTTGTAATTGTCATTTAGCCTAAAACTGCGTCTGGGTCTTGTGTCTAATTTAAAGAAGGTTAATGATGACTAAAATGAATAGTATGTTGAAAATTATATATTTATTGGAATATTGTGTATATGTAGTAGACACATTGTATATAGATAATTGAAAATAACATACTGTCGTGACGAAACCTAAAAAGTTTAATGTAAATCTCAGATTTGGAACAACATGATTAGATAATTTTGTCTTTTTTAAAATAAGCTTTTATTAAATATTTAGCATCACCATCCTGTAAAGTGTATTAGAATATTAGATAAAGAGTCGATATTAATGGGATTATCTGAACAACAGAGAAAATTACAACGAAATACAGTTACAGTACAGATCTGTCGAATGTTAAGCACTAAACTACCGAAAACAGTTCAAGTATATGCTCTTGATATCGAGAGCTTCTGGTCGGAAACCTGTCCAAAGGAAGTTAACATCTGCCGAAAAACTTTACATTGACCGGAATGAGAAGTCGATTCGGCATTAATTCGTTGGCTTAGTATTTGCACGAGGTTTGGTTACTTTCTTTTCGAACAAACAGTTGTCAGTCAGTTATTTTTAACAGGTTTAGAAATAAATAAATTTCCGGCGACAAAAACTACAAAACCAAAAAAAAAACTTGCACTTGACAACAGCCAAAGAAACTAAGCAAGAACACTTCACAAGTACAAAAACAGGACAAGATAAATACAAATTGGAACCACAATTAAAGTAATTATGGTGACCACAGCAATCCTATTTGTTCGTTGATACGTTCGATGTCTCTGTGTTCAGGATTAACTTGGATATATTTGACGCCCCATAGTTCTATGTTCTCTCACTCAATTTTGTTTACACACGTGGCGGTTGTAGAGGGGTGCTTACCCTTCCAAAGCATCCGGCCTCACTTCCCTGGTGGAAGTTCCACGTGTTTAACCTAACTTGTCAGTTTCAAAGTTTTTACTATGCTACTGGATTGTGATTCGGACATGGATTAGTATGTTTGTTTTTGATTTAACAACTTCCGTTATTTAATCTTCATTTTGTAAAAATTTTGTTTTCTAGATGCAGTTATTGATAAATAATTTATAAACAGATCAATTTTTTCAATGACACCCACGTACCAGTAACTCATACGTATCTGTAACAGCAGTGATCTAAATGTATTAACATATTTAAAAGTTATTGATGCGGTTCTGAATTATTAAATGCATGTTGAAGCAGCGTTGTTTACTTGTAAATGTCATATAATAGCTTGCTTGCAATATAATGTACATGGAAGTATGATCAAAACATAGATAGTTTACTAGTTTACTGCAGGTGATCGTGGCCTATTTAACATTTTTCAAAACTTCCAACTTATATCAAGTAATAGTGCTTTACGCGCCAGTCAATACTTTTTTACTTATATTGCATCTCAGTTTATGGAAGGTGGAGGAAACCGGGGTATCCGGAAAACCCACTGACGATCTTTGGCAGACAAATTGACAAACTTTCTCAAATAAGGATCTGCTCGAGTGGATCCGTAAGAGTGTGCCTTAAACCACTCGACCATACAGTTTCTAGAAACTTCCTACTCAATTATCTACATAATTAAAATGCAAGTCACAAAGACCAATACTACAACACACACTTTCAGTACCAAAATAAAAATTAAATCAAGTATTCATTCTATGATGAAAAAGAAACTTCAAAATGAAAAATCTATTTTGTTGCCGTTCTTTTAAGTTTGACATTCCCGTTTAATTGAATATGTTCATAACATCAGTTGCCATGGTAATGGGTAAAAGATTTGCATGTTATCTAAATAAATGTCCTTTAGTGTCTACAAAAGGTTAAATTTAAAAATTAGTTTGTTTACTATTAAATGTATGCCCAAACTGTTTCACTGCGAAAACCCTTTGAGAAATAATTAAGTTTCGGCGTACCAATCCCCTTTTCTTCCGGAAACCCTTTGTTAACTAATTAAGTTTACTTGACTTGTTGACATGAGCCATGTTCTCATCTATTTGATGATTTCCGATTTCTTTATTGACTTGTTTTAAAAATTTACTAAAATTTAATTATGTTTTGAACAGACACACATTTTATTCTCAAGAGACTAATTTAATTACTATGGCAACATAATAAATCGTTATCAGTGTCAAATTATTATCAAAATTACACAATTCCAATCAAAACTGTTTACAGAACTATTGAACATCTTTACTTTGTTATCCAAAGAAAACATTAAGCATAAATCACAAAAAAAAAAACCATTCAATCCCAGATGGCACAAATTGCCATACATTGTTGTTCCGAACGTCTTTCTTCGGCAATGCAATATAACCATTACATAACTCTTTGATTCCTTTTCAATGGTAATGTTTGGCAATATCACAGATAGTACAATGATGTTATACGAGATATATATTCAGTGATATAATACATGTATTCAGTTGAAATAACAAGGATTAAGTATCAAACCCCTTAGACCCGTCATATTTCATAAGTTAGAACATATACAACCAAGCCTGTCTATAAATGCCACCAAAGGGAACCAATAAAAATGGCCTTTATGGGCAGGTGGTCTTTATATACAGGTTCATAAAATAATAATAGAGAACAATGGGGATACAATTCTACTGGTCTTTATAAGCAGGTGGCCTTTAAGGTAGGTTAGACCAGTCGAAATTTGATAAAAGTTTACATATTTGCATTATTTTGTCGTGGCCATGTACTTCAAAATTATATTACCCTTTTTCGCAATTGAACGCAATTATTTTCGCAAAGTGCGCGCAAACCAGTGCCCATATACAATATGTACGAATTCGTAAATCAGTGCTGTATTAGTAAGAAATCGCGTAAATATCACATTATATAGATATTTTGGCGAATGAAATGCTTTACAAAATGGTGGCATGACATTACATAATTATCTAATGGTTTACAATAAGTTAAATCAACATTTAAAACCAACAGAAATCTCAACATAATTAGACCTGAGATTTTTTTTGTTAACAGTTGGACTCTTTCGCATGAAAAATCGAATTTGTTTAACTTTGATCTAGGAACGATTTATCTTTTAACTTCAATTTAGTGCTAATTTCGAAACACGAATCATGATTTAGCTGACCCAAAAAGATTTATTGTCTGAACAAATACTTGTTTTGATTAAACCTAATGTAGAAGAATTGATATAAAAGCATGTTACTGTGAATATGTGACGTAAGTTCATTAAAACGATCGTGTTTGCACGGCAGATTTAGAACTTTTAATTAATCTTACAACAGCAAGATCAATCATGGCATAAAACTAATACTTTAAAACTATGTTACTTTAACTTGTGATAACTGTATAAACGCATTTTTAAACAGAGTTAAACTTTTTTAAAAAAGAAGAGAACGAAAAAAGAGAAAGTTTTTTTTCTAAACACGCAACATTTAAATAAATAATGTTTGGGGATGAAAAATGGGTGACCTTTGATTTAGTTGAAAATGAAATAATTGAAAAAAATGTTTTTTTTCTAAACACGCAACTTTTAAATAAATAATGTTTGGGGGTGAAAAATGGGTGACTTTATTAGTTTAAAATAAAACAATTTAAAAAAAATAGCTGAATAAAGCGTATTTAGCTATAAATATTCAGGGGCGTATGACAAAGTAACATGGATCTATAGTACGACTTTTATCAACCTAAATACTAGGATTGAGAGCTCCCATATCTTGAATTTTATTAAACCGTTAATTTTGAGACAAGAGAAGCTTTCATTGACAAGACTGACTTTTGACTGACTTTTTATTTTTGGAGACGCTGGGAACATTAGGCAAAGATTTGCGGGATTGATTCCCACCCGGGCTCCTTGATGTGACCTTGAGTTTGGTATTTATCTGTACACTATATCATTACACCCAACCGATAAATAACTGAAAGTTGACATAACGTTGCCTTTAGTCGTGTGTACAATCTATAGAACCCGTCCAATTGGTATATGCACTGGTTGATGAGTCTTGTGAAAAAATAAAACTTCAGTTTTTACCTGTTTATAAGAACCAGCTGATGGTATTTTTATACCTGGTTTATGCCTTCATTTCATTATTTGCTACTGCGTCTTATACCTAAAACATACACGTTTTATCACCTTTAACCGATTTCCTTTTCTGGTGATAGTCTTTTAACTGGGTCATACATGTACCTTTAGTTTGGTTGATGCGTCTTATCTGTACTTTTAACTTATTTACCAGTTGATGGTATTCTTACATCTGGAACATGCGTCTTATACTTAAACATACTTGCATTTTTAACATATTAATATATATTAATGAGTACCGGCTGTTGACAATTATTTTAACTTTTAACTTGTTTATATCAATATAATTAAGTACATGTCTTTTTTAAAGTTTTACTTAAAAAGAGTTGTAATATTGATTACATTGATTTTTCGTTAATCGGGTTGGGTTTGAATTACAATATAGATAACAAGCTGTTTGCTATTCTTTGATGACACGGTCACTATTGAGGTTTTTTTCCTAACGCAAACCTTAATATATAAATGCACTACAAATTACGTTGCTGATGGCTATTGGTCTAAATGATGGTCATTTGACCATGATATAAAAGTGTGATATTCTTATATTTTGTAAGTGGAATAGCCCTTGGGTCCTGCAAAAGTGCAAAGGATAAGCAAAATTCAAGGAGTAATGTAGTTTTAAGTCGCAGTCAACATTCTTTCACTTGTATCGAATTGGTCAGTTCTGGGATGCCCAGTAAAGACCCCAACCTTAGACAATAGAGCTTACAAACTTTTTTCACACTAGGATTTGCTTGGGTTGGATTCGAACATAGGTCATGAAAGACCAACCTTAGACAATAGAGCTTACAAACTTTTTGAACACTAGGATCTGCTTGGGTTGGATTCGAACATAGGTGGTGAAATGCACTACGATCTATAAGTCGGCGCTTGAAACGTCACGGTTACTTAGAACTTAATAAGCTTATTGGACAAGTGGTAACCTGCATTATTCCAAACCCCCTGTTTTTGACAAATAATTTGTTTCATTATGTAGTTTTGTAAAAGCTGACAACTAGAAACTGTCGATAAAGATCACAGTACAGCGTAACAGCTGGGAAATGTCGCAATGCATACCCATGGGTGAAAACATTCAGACTTCGATACAAAAATATACCTTATAATGATGCAAGTGTTTAAATAGAAAATCACTAAATGACAACATTGAAGCATTGGTAATATATCAATGTTGACTAGTGTTTGTTTTGTAAAACATCAATTTTGCATTTACAGTCCCATCAGAAAAGTATCTGTTCATGGCTGTCCCGTATGTAGGCGGGAGTTGTTGAACTAATTAATTTTGTTTCATCATAGACGTTCTACTTTCGTTAATACATAATCAATTAAGTTAATCTCAGGATAATGCAAATCACTGCTTAATCCCACTGAATACATAACAGTTGATTGAACGCCGTGATACTTTTAAATTAGCTTATCGGAGAATCCTTTGCGGAGAATGGGAATACTTTATAGATGTCTTCAAGTGCTTTGTTTGAGTCTTGTCAAATATGAATACTTTATTGATATTTTGAAGTGCTTTGTTTGCTACCTGTCAGAGACTTTATTATATAAAGCTCGTTTGATACGATGCTTTATGATTATTGTAATGTACATATAGCAGATTAGTCAAAATCAACATAATCCTTATTCTTAGTTTCTGTCTCTCTTAAATATACATTCTAGATCTTAATTATAAAAATATCCATATATCCATATAATATATTATAATCAGACTGTCTTTGAAGTGAGATCAAAACTAGCAATACTGAGTCAAAATGCATATTAAAATCACCTTTGATGACAAAAGATGTGAGATATATCTGCATATATGTATATGCTTGCATCATTTATGTTACACGTTCCAGATAAAAATGAGTATATGAAAGCAAAAAACATCTTTGATGACATATGACATAGGATATAAAGACTTTATGTACTTTCATCATTGTGTTTAACCACTCGTTCAGTGGAAAAATAGATAAAAATAGGAAGACTATATTTTACGAAAGCAAAAAAAACATCTTATATGACATAGGATATAAAGATTTTGTGGTTTTGTGTGCTTTCATCATTGTGTTTAATCACTCGTTTACTCAAATAAAGATAAAAATAGGAAGACTCTATATGAAAGCAAAAAAATCTTTGATCACATAGAGAATGAAGACTTTCTATGACTGTATGCATGCTTTGAAACCAAAGCGTTAAACGTCATTTATACGTGTTATAGCGTTATCAAATAAAACTATCTTTGAAGTGACAGTATTTTGCAGTGGCGGTTTTGTGTCACAATGTAATTATGAAACCAAGAAATGTCTGACACACACTGTATGAGAAATCTATGCATAATAACGTTGAATATTCTAATTATTCATTAAACATCTGTTTTTTTAATTCTCACAAGACAATAATTAGCTAATCAGGACATACATGTGTTTTTATATGCAGAGCCCAAATCCCAATATGAAATGCATTTGTAAGTAAAAACAAACATGTTAGGCCATGTTGAAATCACATTGAACACTGGCAAATTTAACTGAGCACGTGCACTTCCACCAGGGGAGTGAGACCGGGTGCTCGGATTGAGTAGGCACCTCATGTTAAGCTAGCTACATCCACCACAGATTTAAAGTTCGAAGCCATCTGCTATCGCCAATAGCGTCAAATCTATTGAATGTAAGTTTTAACATGAGAGCAATGAAAAAGCTGAACACGTTAACTTCCACAAGGAAAGTGAGACCGGGTGATCCAATAGAGTGAGTACCTCCATAGCTAGCTACATTCACCATAGATTTAAAGTTCAAAGCCATCTGCTATTGCCAATAGCGTCAAATCAATCGAATGCAAGATTTAACATGAAAACAATGAGAAATATAATGTTAAAATGGCGAAACATCAAGAAGTTTGTTTTGGGTTAACCATTTGCTAAAACAACAAAATGTTTATATAGTATGGACGAATTATAATGTCAACAAATATTTGAAAATAGTCGATGTCACAATACTCACGAATGTTCAATAAAATCGTTAAACAATTTATATGTATTAACGTTCAAGCAACACATGTTTATATTAAAATGATAATATCACGCCCTTTATTTTGTATATTTTACTTGAGTGAATAAGTATAGGCAAACAGCATTGACCTGTCCGCTTGACCTTTTCATTTAAATAGTCATCATGAATCAGAACAATTTTGTAAAGGGTGCTCATGTATTTATATCGTTTACATCACCAGATTTGCTTACTCCATAGAGTAGATGCGTATTTAGTTGAAACTTAATACTATCCAAGTATAGGATGGATCCTTCTATAAGAATATTCCTAACTGAAGGTCAAGCGGACAGATCAATGTTGTTTCCCTATACACTGCTGTATTAATGTTTGTAAGCTCACTTTAATATTCTTTACGAGAGCGAATAACTGGTAAGAAAACAATACGACTGAATGTAGTGTAAAACCGCATTTGAACGTGTTGCTTACGATTTGTTCAAGCTAAAACCTGAGTCTATAGACTCATCTGAGTTTCAATAACGCAAGACGATTGTTGGTACAATACTCCATCTGGGATAGGGCGTCAGTCAACCGAAAAGATAACTGTCTGCATATAAAACATAATTGGACATTTTTATTATAATAATCATTTTTAAAAATCATGGTAAAGAATATGATAAACTGCTTCAGCACTGTCTTACTTATTCTAATAGCTAAAACCTCGTCTCGTCTTCTATTCATTGAGTCGCCTTTGCTGTTTCAAAATATACCTGGTACTGTCAGATGCTAGTTTTGAATTTCTATATAGATATGGGATATTCAAAATTCAAAATTAGCACATGACGCTTCTACTGCTATTGGTGTGTGTGTGTGTGTGTGTGTGTGTGTGTGTGTGTGTGTGTGTGTGTGTGTGAGAGAGAGAGAGAGAGAGAGAGAGAGAGAGAATTTACTTACGATTTATGATGAAAAATTCACTCTTGATTATCACATCTTTTGTCGTTATGTATTTTTTTTTATACTCTATTAATTTAATCCCATTATCACACAACCACTAATATAAGTTATAATCAATGAGTGAGATATTCTGTCTCATTAGATCATATGCCGGCATCTAATGAATTGTCATGCATGGTCTAATGGAAAAACTAACCTAGCAAAGCGTTGTGACATGCATGAAATAATTGGAAAAACTAACCTATTTAAGCTTTCTGCGATAGTCGCGTCTTTACATCTGTAGGTAAGCCCATGTGCATGGAATAATTGGACAACTAACCTATCTAAGCGTTGTGACATGCATGAAATAATGAACCCTATATCGGAATTTTATGCATTGATGTGACATGCATGAAACAAATGAAAAGACTAACCTATTTATGCTTTCTATGGGAGTCAAGTCTTTACATCTGTATGTAAGCCCATGTGGAAAAAATAATTGGACAACTAACCTATCTAAGCGTTGTGACATGCATGAAATGATAGATCATATAACATAATTTTATGCACTGATGTGACATGCATGGAATAATTGAAAAGACTAATCTATTTAAGCTTTCTACACAGTCAGTTTTTTATATTTGTATATACGTGTAGGTAAGCTCAGTCACATCGATAAAGCTAATTCTTTCTTCAATACATGCACACTGTAACAGTTGTTATAACTGTAAGCATAACTAGCTCCAATTTAAGATGAAAACTCATAGCTTATAAAAAGGCGTTCAGATAATATAAAATGGGGCCCAATATTTCCGTGAAAGCTATGTAAGGACAACTAGTATTATGACCAATGAAATATCATCTCTAGGTCCAATTGTAAGCTGAAAAACTCATAGTTTATAAAAAGACGTTCATATAACACAAAATGGGCTCAATATATCCGTGTAAGCTTTGTAAGGAAAACGTATTATTACCCATGAAATATCATCTCTAGCTCCAATTTTAAGCTGAAAAACTCGTAGCTTGTAAAAAAGCGTTTATATATCACAAAAAGGGGCTTATTATATCCGTGTAAGCTTTGTAAGGAAAACTAGTATTATTACCCATGAAATATCATCTCTAGCTCCAATTTTAAGCTGAAAAACTCGTAGCTTATAAAAAGGCATTCATATATCACAAAAAGGGGCTTATTATATCCGTGTAAGCTTTGTAAGGAAAACTAGTATTATTACTCATGAAATATCATCTCTAGGTCCAATTGTAAGCTGAAAAAACTCATAGCTTATAAAAAGGCATTCATATATCACAAAAAGGGGCTCAATATATCCGTGTAAGCTTTGTAAGGAAAACTTGTATTATTACCCATGAAATATCATCTCTAGGTCCAATTGTAAGCTGAAAAACTCATAGCTTATAAAAAGGCGTTCATACAACACAAAATGGGCTCAATATATCCGTGTAAGCTTTGTAAGGAAAACTTGTATTATTACCCATGAAATATCATCTCTAGGTCCAATTGTAAGCTGAAAAACTCATAGCTTATAAAAAGGCGTTCATACAACACAAAATGGGCTCAATATATCCGTGTAAGCTTTGTAAGGAAAACTTGTATTATTACCCATGAAATATCATCTCTAGGTCCAATTGTAAGCTGAAAAACTCGTAGCTTATAAAAAGGCTTTCATATATCACAAAAAGGGGCTTATTATATCCGTGTAAGCTTTGTAAGGAAATCTAGTATTATTACCCATGATATATCATCTCTAGCTCCAAGTTTAAGCTGAAAAACTCGTAGCTTGTAAAAAAGCGTTCATATATCACAAAAAGGGGCTTATTATACCCGTGTAAGCTTTGTAAGGAAAACTTGTATTATTACCCATGAAATATCATCTCTAGGTGCAATTTTGAGCTGAAAAACTCGTAGCTTGTAAAAAAGCGTTCATATATCACAAAAAGGGGCTTATTATACCCGTGTAAGCTTTGTAAGGAAAACTTGTATTATTACCCATGAAATATCATCTCTAGGTGCAATTTTGAGCTGAAAAACTCGTAGCTTGTAAAAAAGCGTTCATATATCACAAAAAGGGGCTTATTATACCCGTGTAAGCTTTGTAACGAAAACTTGTATTATTACCCATGAAATATCATCTCTAGGTCCAATTGTAAGCTGAAAAACTCATAGCTTATAAAAAGGCTTTCATATATCACAAAAAGGGGCTTATTATATCCGTGTAAGCTTTGTAAGGAAATCTAGTATTATTACCCATGAAATATCATCTCTAGGTCCAATTTTAAGCTGAAAAACTCATAGCTTGTAAAAAGGCTTTCATATATCACAAAAAGGGGCTTATTATATCCGTGTAAGCTTTGTAAGGAAAACTAGTATTATTACCCATGAAATATCATCTCTAGGTCCAATTTTAGGCTGAAACACCCATAGCTTATAAAAAGGCGTTTATAAATCACAAAAAGGGGCTTATTATATCCGTGTAAACTAGTATTATTACTCATGAAATATCATCTCTAGGTCCAATTGTAAGCTGAAAAACTCGTAGCTTGTAAAAAGGCGTTTATATATCACAAAAAGGGGCTTATTATATCCGTGTAAGCTTTGTAAGGAAAACTAGTATGATTACTCATGAAATATCATCTCTAGGTCCAATTTTAGGCTGAAAAACTCGTAGCTTATAAAAAGGCGTTTATATATCACAAAATGGGCTCAATATATCCGTGTAAGCTTTGTAAGGAAAACTTGTATTATTACCCATGAAATATCATCTCTAGGTCCAATTTTAGGCTGAAGCACCCATAGCTTATAAAAAGGCGTTCATATAACACAAAATGGGCTCAATATATCCGTGTAAGCTTTGTAAGGAAAACTTGTATTATTACCCATGAAATATCATCTCTAGGTCCAATTTTAGGCTGAAAAACTCATAGCTTATAAATAGGCGTTCATATATCACAAAATGGGCTCAATATATCCGTGTAAGCTTTGTAAGGAAAACTTGTATTATTACCCATGAAATATCATCTCTAGGTCCAATTTTAAGCTGAAAAACTCATAGCTTATAAAAAGGCGTTCATATAACACAAAAAGGGGTTCATTATTTCCGTGTAACCTTTGTACATCTCTACAGGTGCTGCTATTTTAAATTCAAAATAAAAACCTTGCCTTGAATATAGTTTAATTAATGTTTTAATTCAAAACTATGTGGTGCTTTGTTTTGAGGTGATAACCCTTCAGGAACACACAGCCTCACTTCTCTAGTGAAGGTTCACGTGTTTAACTTAACCTGCCAGATTTTACTTTGGTTTTGCCTCACTTGTCTGAGAAGGTTCACGTCTTTAACTTTACTTGCAAGATTTTACTTTGGTTTTGGAATTGTGATTTGGACAGGACTGTTATGTTTGCTTTTGATGTTAAATACCAAGTGGTATAAAATTGACACAGGGAAAATAATATAACACCAATATCCAATCAAAGATAATTTAAAGTAACTACTTGGCGTTATCCAGATTTAATATTAAGTGTGTACTTATTGACCTCTCTTGGTAATTCCCCAGAATTGGTAACTTATTGAGTAAATTAATCAGAGTTATTGAATTTCTTCACAAGTACTTCGTTAGTGTTTACGTAACAATCGACCACCAACGAGAGCTATATAGAGGTAATGAATACGTAGTACAAGAGATACTCATCAATCATATATACTCTGTTGTATATAGTTACGGTCCTCTTTGAAAAATGGACTTTAAATTTATGTTATATATAGGGCAAGGCCGGTGTATTCAGCTGAACTCATGTGCTTATCTTTCAGGAGCACCCGGTCTTACTTCCCTGTGAAAGTTCATGTGTTTTACGGAATTAAATTTCTTTTTTTCAGTTTTCAAAATTTTTGCTTTACTTTTGATATTGTGATTTTGACATGCACTTGCAAATTAGGAAAACACTTGAATTTCTACCAGGGGACTGAGACAATGTGCCCCGGAAGTTTAAGCACCTCTTTTTATTTTTAAATTGTTGATTGCATTACGTAATATGTAGACGTTATGCACTGTACCTATTGCTAAATGCTACAGTCACACACTGTCGGGTCGCGAACTGGGTCTATACGGAATAAAAACCGTATCGGGCGAGTTCGATCCGCATCGTAAACAATGGCGAATTTCTATTGTAAAAATGGCTTTCAAAATACACAAAAGGTCCTAGCTATATATCATTTTAGCAACGACATGGTTGTCAGGCTACATTATCTCAATATTGCCCATTCATCTAATACTCCCTTGATTACTTTGCAGTTAGATCACAATATCCACACACTTGTAATCATACAAGGGGAAAAACAAAAAAAAAATCCTGTAAAAAATATCATTCTCGATAATCAAACAAAACACAACTAACTAAACCAAAATTTGTTGCACCAGTAATGCGGACATTTGCATAATGAAAACGATTTAGTATTATTCCAGTACTGTCCGTCATCTAATATACTATTGTTCACATCGCCGTTACATTACAACATACACCAAAAAACATTTTTTTTAGTTAACAATAATAAAAAATTATTCAAACAATGGAGACGGTTGTATAAGCATCTGGCTTGTTCCTGAATTATATTTATATGTAAGAGATGTATTTATTTATTTATTATTTTATTTATGTGATTGAATAAAAGTGTTTAGTCTAACAAAACAACACTACTTTACTTTACTGTTTTATCTAACCCAGTTTTGTTACACAAGTAATATAAATAATTTGCAGATTTAGAACAGCTTAACTTCCGGAGCACCCGGCCTCACTTCCCTGGTTGAAAATCACGTGTTTAACCTAACTTGTCAGTTTCAGTTTTTACTTTGCTTCTGGATTGTGGTACGAGCATGGATTAGTATGGTTTATTATTTTTATCATTATTTTTTTAGTATTCCCTGTCATCCATACAGTAACAAAAACCATATTCATTATTACTTAACTCACGTTTTTCAGAAATTGTAGCTACATTTTACAAAAATTTACAATTTTTCTTGTGGCATCATTTTATTTAATTTTATTAAGGAGTGACCTTGTGTATTATGTCAGTTTCTGCTCAAAATCGTGTTTAAAAACGAAAATTATAAATTTTTGTCAAATGTGGCTACAATCTCTGAAAAAGTGGGTTTTAGTAATAATAAATATGGCTTTACCCAAACATTGTGGACATCTTGTAGACTAAGACGATATTCCAGTATTGTCAGTCATCTAATACTTTTTACTAATAAAGTTAAAGTTAGATCACAATTCTCTGTAATAAAAAAACACTACCGTCATATTTTAATTTTTTGAATTTTCTGAATAAAGTAATAAAAAAATATGATGTGACAACTTCATTCAAAATTTTGAAAAAAAATAATAAAATGATACTACTAACTAACCCGAAATAATATATATAATAGTATGGAGATTCTGCAGACTAAGAATGACTTAGTGTTATCCCAGTATTGGCTGTCATCTAATACTTTTTACGTTTCATTTAACACAATTTATTTTTACAGCCGTATATTGTTTTGTCGATAATTTGTTGGATTGTGTTTTATAACTTAGACAGAAATAAATACAAAGGGATTGAAAGGAATTCATAAATAACATCACCAAAAGACTCAATTGGTGTTATTTATTATAAGTACGCAAATTAAAAAATCAAAAACAAACACAATCCATGTCCGAATCACAATTCCAAACTGGAAAACTAAGTACCTGAACTGCCACCAGCGAAGTGAGATCGAATGCTGCGGAAGGGTAAGCACTTCCTCTCAAGCAATCTACACCAACCACGATTGACAATGAAATTCTAGCACCTCTATATCTCGATTTGATCAAGCAGATCCGAATGTTTAGTGCGTCAAGTTTGACCTTTCACTTGAACATTCAAACAGACATATCCGCTTGTAATTTAGGACCTATATAATGACAGTAATACTGGGTGCCGGGTTTTTATTGTAATGAAACATGATGTCTTATAAATTACCTAAATCCCTGTCTGTTAGCCCATTGTACTATCAATATACCTGTTTCTCCTGCTTATGGGGTATTTGTTTCACAATTAATGCGGTACGGTAGAGTTTGTTCCCACCACGGGGACTTTATACAACGAAGCAAGCTGCTACTAATAAATTGTTGACCCAGGGATATTGCAAGCATATGCTTATCAGAGCCCTCAAAACGTTTTATGATCGTCATCACAGCATTTGATAAGTTTTCAGGATTACCCTGGCTATATTTGAAAAAAAACTTTTGCCAAACTGATCCAGAAGCTAATGTTCGTAATCAAAAACAAACATACTAATCCATTTCCGAATCACAATCCAGAAGCAAAGTAAAAACTTTGGAACTGACAAGTTAGGTTAGACACGTGAACTTCCACCAGGGAAGTGAGGCCGGGTACTCCGGAAGGGTAAGCACCTCCTGTTTAGCTAGCTACACCCGCCACGTGTGTAATCAAAATTGTGTGACAGGAACATAGAACTATGAGACGTCAAATATATCCAAGGCAATCCTGGATACAGAGACATCAAACTTATCAACAATACTGTGATGACGGCCATAAAACTTTTTGAGGGCCTTGATAAGCCCAGGCTTGCAATATCCCTGAGTCAACAATTTATTTGCAAGCAGCCTAAACATTTATATCATGCGGAGTGAAGAATTTATGCCCCAGCTAAGATTTGTTACTGATATTAAGTCTGGCAGTTTAAGTTGTATTGGGAAAACCGAATCGTCTTCAGAAAATCACCTTCGACAAGCAAACTGACAAACTTTATCATACTAGTTATAAAGCAAAGGCGCTGTGATCTTAACTGTAAAAAATACCATTTCAAAATATCAATACTTCTATATTTTATTACTTCCTGCAAATATCTAATTTTTACATTTTTATCAGAAAAATCCGTTACAGTGAGCCACCTTTTGATATAGGTGAAGATAAATAATCTCATTCAAATTCAAATTTTACAATATTTTATTAAATAACTTCCTGTAATGCCCGATTTTTTAAAATTTTTGCTGCTTGTTTAATTATTAAGTCGCCAATAAAATTAAATTAAAATATTGAACTAGTGGGCGTTATCCAATTATAATTCCTGGAATACTTCCTTCTACATTTCTATACTGAATTATTTAATTCAACTTTATCAAAAATGAGTTGCTGCATATTATAGTTAGTGTTTTATTTGTAATAATCAAAAACAAACATACTAATCCATGTCCAAATCACAATCCAGAAGCAAAGTAAAAACTTTGGAACTGACAAGTTAGGTTAGACACGAAAACCTAGTGTACACTTTACGAAAAAAAATGTCTTTTTGTTATATATGAAAGACACAAATGCATCGCCATTTCAGTGTTTTCCGGCGCTCTTGTGATTGTCATATACCATGATTTTTAATGTATTTTATGATTAAATTTTAAAAAATGGTATATGACATGATGAATATTCAGAATGAAAATATTAAACTTGTGTTGTCGCGACAAAGAAGAGCGTTTTCCTTAGTTTTCGGTACTCTTATGAAGAAAGTTCCAAATTGGAAATTGTTGATATCAACCTGAACATTTTGCTTTGTTTCTCGTCTCTTTGGTAAGAACATTATGAGTATAAAAAAATTAAGATCACCATTTTCGTTAGTTGCCTCAAACTGTAGTGCAAAACATTGAATACTAAAGTGGTATTGTCAGAACATGGCATGGACCTTATTCATGCAGAATCAACTGATTGTTGTAATGAAGAAAACTTGTCACAATACCTACTTAAGAAAACTAATTTGATGTGCTTGGTCCTGTCTATAAAGGGTGTGATGATCAAACCATGCATATGAATAATATTCCAGCCATTTATCGGCTTTTTCAAAAGTAAGCGAAAAGGGTCTTTTGAACAATGCATTCGTTATGCAGAAAACAGATTTTGAATGCAACAAATATATTTTGAAATGAAAATATTGCTTTGTGTTTTTTAACAATTTCTTCACAACTACAGAGATGATTTCATTATTATTTTTTGTATAACCCAATGTTTGTTAGTGCTTTAAAAATATGACAAAAAGTGAAAATCTCCAATTTTCACCACAGGACACTTTTTGCATATGGTTTGTTACGTTTACTTTAATTAACGTTTTAAGTATACATGTTTTAAAGCATACGTTAATTCAATATTTACAAAGAAAAGGTTAAAACACCAATGTTCAATCAGAGCTGTTTGGATCCCCATGACGTTATCCGATTTTTATATTAAGTATGTACTTATTGAACTCTCCAGATAATTTCTAAGAATTCGTAACCTATTGAATTTTTGAACGAGTACTTTGTGAGTGTTTACGCAACAATCAACCACTAAATGACAATGAATGAGTTTGCGTAATGACAAGAAAAGCTTTCATCAAGCTTTCTGGGGAGTTCAGCAAATACTCTGCCGCGGTAGGTAGTTCTATTGTTATTTGACAAGTGTTTTCTCTGTTCTTCAAGTTGATTTCTGAAAACTCATACCTAAGTTTTAGAAAATACTCTTTACGACTGAAATATTTACTTTTGTCATCAACGCAGCCTGTGTGGCTCTGAACAAACGATTCGTAAGACCAGGTACTAGCTTCTTGCTCCATAGTTAATACAAATTAAAATAAAAAATCAACAAGAGATAAAGAGGAAGTAAAATCTTTGATTATAAAAGTCAGACCGGAAATGAAAATGAAATTGCGCAATGTAATTAAATTGATATTGGCAGTTTTTAAATAAATAAAAATAATTTTATTTTTTTTCACTGAAACGACTGTGACGTTTATCAACTGTATAGCAACATTTATGTCAAATTGCAAAAATATTTACTTCAAATATACATTTTTTGTGCTCGTCCGGGAATACAACCATATCCCGGCATACTATAGCGTCGTAACATAATACGTCATTTATCAAAAATCCTCTGTATGCTTAAGCAACCAACCATCATAATGGGAATATTACACTGTGTAGCAACATAAGACACCTAAACAAATATTGCAATTTTATACTTATAAAATTTCCATTTTAAATGTGTCATCAAAACTGGGAATAAAAGAAACATGGAACTATGGGACGTCAAATCCAGGGCAACTTTTTGAGCGCCTTGATTAGCCTAGGTCTGCAATATTCTTTCTTTCGTTAACAATTTATTTGTAATCAGCTTGCTTCATTTTATAAAGTTCCCATCGTGGGAAACAAATCTCATTGAGAAGCTCTGCTTCAGCGTATAAAGTGTAAAACAAATAAACTATTGTGTTGACAATTATCAATAGAAAACTGAAGTCATCACGTTTGTCATACAGCTTCAAAATGTAGCATTTTGTTGGTGTCATAATTAAGGTAAAAGTCAAAATATAGCAGAACTTGAAGAATCATTCATATCTTTTATTTCAAGCTCACTTGGACAGATTGCATCCACATAATCTCGATATTTAGGATTAATAATAGATAAAACAACCATATATCTGCATGTGGAGTAAATGAAACATGAATTGATTTCAGTTTTATCGTAGCAAGTGATACATGGATAGCTTAAATCAATATTTTATTTTTGATATAACACTCTTCACATTCTATTAAACAAAGTTCATATTAATACTGTATTGTAGATAGTTTTAAGATTTTTATACCCCATACCGGAACCGGAACTCAGAAATGAAATTGCGCCATGTAATTGGATTGAAAATAATCTTTACTATCGAATACACCATTGCATTCGAACTGATTTTTAGTTTTGGCAAAACTAAATCACTTCCAGTTTTTAGATGTTGACAGTTTTTAAATAAATGAATAATCTTACTTTATTTTATTTTGATACTGCAGCGACTGTGATGCTAATAAACGGTACAACAACAATAATTCATATTATACTGCAAAAATATTTATTTTTAATGTATAGTTTTTGTGCTCGGAATACAAAGATCCCGACAGACGGGTAGACGTACAGGCAAATAGCGTCATAACACAATACGTCATTTAAAAAAAATAATATGCATGCTTAAGCAACCGACTATCATAATTGACAGATTACACTGCGTAGTATAATAAGATATCAAAACAAATATTGCCATTTTATACTTATAAAGTTTTCATTTCAAACAGAGTCTTTATTATCTTACCTGATTAGCATTTGATAATCTGCAAAAAATGTCAAATTTAATGTTACCCCTGAGAAAAAACAATTTTTTAATACATTTTATCCTCTCATATAACTCATAGAAATTGATAGGATAAAACCAAGTTAATACACTATGACTAAATAATTATATTACTGGAATTAAAATAATTAAAACTAAAACAATCTCTTAAAAATTGATATAATGCCAAAACTAAAATGTTTACATGATTAATGGGTGGAATATAAAAATCCATAGACATAGACACTTTCCTAATCTGAGTAATACAGCATATCATTACATGTCCAAACCAAAATCTCAAAGCAAAGTAAAACCTTTGAAGCTGGCAAATTAGGTTAAACACGTGAACTTCCATCAGGGAAGTGATAACGGGTGTTCTGGAAGGGTAAGCATCTCCGATATAGCTAGCTACACCCGTCACATGTGTTACATGACAATAACAGACACAACAGAGGAACCCCGTAATAGGAGCATTTATTGGTAGGAAGCCGTTATACCGTGAGAGGTTGAAATATCATTAACGAAGAATAATTTGGATATGTTTGGAAACGGATATCTATGCTTTATTAGCGAGTTCATCGTCATTTAGAATTTTGTATTTGGAATTTGTTAGTTATTAATGTAAGCTTGACTTGAGAAGAAATATTGTGTATTCGTAATATATTGCGCTATGAAAAATCATGCTGTCTTAGATTTAATTTTATTATTATCCATAAAATGCTCTACAACGTACCAGTAGTATATTAATTGACTTATTTTAAAGGCACTGACAGCCTGAATGGTACACTAAGGTAAATGGTCACTAGGTGTATATAGAACTACACGGTATACTTATGCATTATATACCACCACCCTTATATGTCGAAAACCGAGGTGTTCAAATTTGTCCGTATCGTTGAACCTGTATGTAGAGAACTGAGGTGTAGAAAATTACCCTATAGCGACCTGTATCGACAAAACTGTATGTAGAAAATCGAGGAGTACAAAATAGCCCTTAACGACAAAGTGGTATGTACAGAGCAGAGGTGAACTTAATCAACCATATCGGCTAATCCCGCTTATGCTAAGTGCAAAATCTATAAATAGCATTTGGGTTTTTCCATTGTTATAACCCGTTACCATAATATTGATTACTTTAAAATTAGGTAGATTTATTCTTTCTGCTTGTGTGGAATAACACATCATAATAAATTTTGACTCTTATACAATCAAGTTATAAGGACGTTATGAAGGGGTATGTGTGCTAAACTGACTATAACAACAGCTAGAAAAAAAATGGGACAGTCAACACTAGTCTAGACCTTCTACGGACCGGGCACCTAAGTAAGTAAAAATCTTGTGTTGAAGATGGAATACATATCATTAACGTTATGGGAAAAACTTAGCATTGTCATAGGCACGGAGGAACAAGTATACATTAGAAGGAGGGCGTTTGACTTGATAGAAATAATAGGGACGAAGACTTACGGTTATAAGACTATAATGGGTGGTAGTAGAGCAGAAGGCTTGTCTCTTCCTGATAGTGATTTTGATAGAATGGGTGTAATTCGCGATGCATCGGTGTCTGATAATGCTGCCGACTCACATAATGACATATTTATGGATACGAATAATATCAAACCGGGATTTGTAAGACTCCGTATTTTAAATAGACTTATGAATTACGGGAATTTTTCCTGTTCAATGACACAAACACGTGAGGGTACATTTTTGTTGAGTTTGTTATTTCGTGACCAACTTGTTGATAGTTACAAGAAAAAGTACCCAAGTGCATATGCGCACGGACCTTGTGCAACAACCGAGACGCAGTTCAAATCAGAAATAGACCATTTACGTTGTTTTTCATGCAAGACATGGCCTCGAATAGCATCTGAATGGCTTGACAGAATCAGAAATAATAACTGGCCATCCGCTGAACTTATTACAAATATCTCAAGTGATGGATGTTTACTCGTCCCTATAGGAAATCCTAATTCACAAGAGGGACATATGCAGTGGCGAATTTCCTTTTCACTTGCGGAGAAAAAGCTAGTCCATTCGTTTAACCATACTCAGTTGTTGTGCTATGCTCTTCTGAAATTGTATCTGAAGCATGCGATAAATTCGAATGTTGAAGTTAAGGGTCTACTCTGCTCGTATTTCCTAAAAACATCTCTATTCTTTTGTATTGAAGACCAAAACATTGTCTGGAGCAAAGAGAACTTTATTGATTGCTTTTGGACGTGTTTAAGACGGTTGATGGCGTGGGTTCGGGACGAATACTGTCCAAACTATTTTATCAAGGAAAACAACATGTTTGAGGGAAAGGTTAGCGGCAGAAAGGCAAGGTTACTGTTTGACCATTTGTTTAAACTGTATAACGACGGACTGGATAGTTTGCGGTTAATTCCGTGTTTATCAAAGTTACACATATTTGTAAACACTAACAGGGCAATACAGCCACGACTCGGTACGGAAGTGTCATTAAGTAATGAAGACAAGGAATGCCTCTGTGACATTGAAATATTACATCAATCAACTGGGTTTTTTGAAATGGAAAATTCAACAAAAATGAATGTTGTTATCGGCGAAATTATGCAACAAGCATCTAATCCAATTGACAAAGGAATACTTAGCATGATGGTTTACAGCACATTCAGTAAAACTGTACCTTCAATGTATAAAGATATACAAACAACTACGTCACATAAAATTCGTTATAAACAAATAAACGGAATAAAACGGTTCATTATACAGAACTGTATGATCGCTGATGTATGTAGCGGGATGTTAATGCTAGCTACCTTATGTTACCTAGATGGAGAATACCAGGAAGTGGTTACCGTTGTTCAAAAAGTTTTACAAAAGTTTAAACCTTACACGGTGTATGTAGGATTAGGACAAACTAAATGCGCTCATCAAGCTTACATAAATGAAATGTGTGGAAAAGGATTTACTATCAACCAAAAACTAGCACGTAAAGCCCTGGCAATCCCATTTGTCTGTGATATAAATAACAAGTTCCATGCACAAGAAATAGAGCCAGAACTTGTACAACATTCAACTGAAAGAAGGACATTTATACCTCCAAAGGTGTACTCTTACGTCCTGTTGTTTCTTTCGTATTATCATATGGGACGTAGAGAAAACATGAGTTACACTCTGACTGAACTATATACAGCAACACATGATGAGCGTTTTGTAACTGAATTTGAAAAACCGTTAGCGAACGCGCTGTTAAGGAAATGTCTCCAAATGCTGGAAACGTATTAACAACGTTAAGGACATTTTTCATGTTGCCGTTTCGATAGCAACTGCTACAAATTTCCAAAATTCCTTTTTTCAAAACAAAAAAATGAAAGAAAGAAAGGAAAAAGAAAACGGACAAAAATAAATGTACACCGTTCAGTATCAATTGACAATAGAAAGTGACTAAAGTGTGATGATGGTGTTATATAGAAAAACAACACCAAACTTTCGCAAATTTTTAACAGGAAGTGAAAAAAGGGAAATTACTCTGAAGTTAACAGCGCGCTTGAAATTGTCCGTCTATAGTCTGTTTTATAAACTTATAAAAGTTTCACTGGAAAGACAACTCGAGTTCAATGAACAAAACATGTAATATTTAACTAGATGTCATTGTTATAAACTGTTAATGCAATTATTGTAATAATTTTAAAGAAACCATCGGTCATTCGAGCCGTCTGTGCACCCGGAAGCAACACAGCGTCACATGACAAAGTATCAAATATGAAAAACAAATTCGAGAAACCTCGGACCGAAACTAAATTTGCGACATACACCTCAGGATACATCGTGCAATGTCTATTAGACTAAATGAGAATCGTATATTTCTAGTATTTTCTTCACGTAATATTTTCTCTTCTGTTCATTTAATGTTGTTGAAAATTTTCCTCAGCATTCACATCAGCATTTTAATTCGTTTAATTTATGTTACAATTATAAAGTATATAATAATCAGCAGACCATACAGTACAGACCTGTCGAAAGTTTAACACGAAACTAACGAATTAGTGTCGAATCGTCAGCTCGTTTTAGCCCCTCGTTATCTGTATATCGACATCTTTTCGGCCACAAGTTGTCAACATTTAGACCCATTGTCGACCGAGCTTCGACTCCTTATGGTGAGCTCGGTGTTAAATTTACGACATGTCTGTATTGTAATTTGATAACGACCATTAATTCAATAATATTTTATTCCAGTTTATTGCAGCCCATTTTAAGATAAAAATTTAAACAATCAGACATTCCAGGAAGTAGTTAAATAAAGAGACATTGATACTTTGATTTATATTTTAATCAGGTTGTTTGTTCTCCAAACGTTTACTAATGGCCCTGTTGTATAAATCCGTATCGGATATCATTGTGTTATTGACGAGTTCGGCGTCGTTTAGACACGTCTAAAATATCAAACCGTATAAAACACAGCATGACAACTATTAGATCTTAATATGTTATATAATAGTCTACTAATAAATTCCGATTAATTGTTTGAAAATTACGGGAAAATTTGCCTGCCTTGCAATATCGTTTTGTAAAACACTCCGATATCGAGCTGAGCATTCAGATTCTATTTTATATGAATGGTAGAAAAGCAAGTTTTAATCGATGTAGTCCATATTCATGGCGTTGTTGATTATATTGAAATCCTCGGCCGATTTATTTCATATAGTATCCAAAATTTCCCTAGATATATTTGGCGTCACACTGTTAGTTCCATGTTCCTTTTATTCCCCATTTTGATTACACAGGTGGTGGGTGTAACTAGCTAAATAGGAGGTGCTTACCGTTCTAGAGTACCTGGTCTCACTTTCTGAGTGCAAGTTCACGTGTTTAATCTATGTCAGTTTCAAGGGTTTTACTTTACTTTGGGATTGTGGTTTTGGCACAGATTGGCCTGTTTGATTTTTATCCTATGAAAGCTAGAGTAACGAAGCGGGTTAAAAGCTGTCTTGTCTGCATTGAGGGCGTTGGATATTATATTGGGACCTTTGGCCGATTTATATTTTATTACGTGCAAATTTTGATAGGAAGAATGCAGACAAGTTCAATATGATTTCAGTTTAACAAATTACAGACTTGAGACTGTCATCAGACAAAAGACAATGTTTTCAATGTTTCAATGATCGCATTTTGAGGTAAATAAATAAAATGGCAAAATTTAAGACCCTCCAGAATTACTTAACACCACACTACTGGATACAATTTGGCCATTTGATCGTATGCACATTCGAAGCCGGAGGTTATATGATCAATGGTTTTGTAATTGGCTTAAGTTGTCCTGTTGTGTATTAAGTTTCACCGTTAATTGCCAAGACCATGTATTGGGTTTCGCTTTCACTTTATTTTATTGACAGAAAATGGTAATAAAAAGTTTAAACGTGTAACATCTACAAGAAATTTTTATTGGTGTGACCAAATACAGTAGAGCGATGTCGAACTATCAATGTTCTAAACCTTACCATCTCCAGTTTGTTTGAAGATGTGCATCTAGTCATTCTCTACTGAATCTTCAATAACATTCAGTCATAAGTGAGGTTTGAAGCAAAAAGTAAACGGACCCTGTCCTTGCAATTTAAGCTGATTGTTAGAAGTAAAAGTCAAAGAATTAAGCCTTGACGATAAAACTAGCATAAAAATATACTGAAAGCTGAAAAATCAAAATTCAACATGTTGAAACACCCTTATATAGTTAGTATGGTTACAGACAGAACCACTTTACTCTATCACCAAGAACCAATTATGAAGTATTTTCTTTAAAAAATCTTTAAAATTATGGTTGCAGATAGAACCACAACATACTATCACTCACCTAGAACTAATTATAAACAATTTTCTTATAACAATTTTCTTTACAAAATTGAAAAAAAAATGTTTTCAAACCTATGGAATTGATTTAAGAAAAAATGGTTCCTGGAAGTTGAAATGTCAAACTTCAACATGTTGAAACACCCTTATGTCTATGGTTACAGATATAACTACATGATAGTTATACTCACCTAGAGGCCAAGCTGTTGATCTCAAGAAACCTTTCTTCACTGTCACAAGCAACTGTTGTCAATAAGTCTATTTCACTAGTGTAATATCACAACATATGTTATGTCCTATATTGATATTCCGTCCTATATAATACAGATCTGTCGAAAGTTTAACACTGAACTAACGAAATCAAAAACAAGCATACCAATTCATGTCCAAACTACAGTCAGAAAGCAAGGTAAAATGCGTAGACACGTGAACTTCCACGAGGGAAGTGAGGCCAAGTGCTCCGTGAGGAAAATCGTCTTCTGTTTTCTTACCCAAACACACAAATCTACGTGCAAACCACAATACCAAAGCAAAGTAAAATTTTCAAGCTGGCAAATTAGGTAAAGACATTTAGACTTCCACCAGGGAAGTGAGGCCAAGTGCTCCGGGAGGAAAATCGTCTTCTGTTTCCTTACCCAAACACACAAATCTACGTGCAAACCACAATCCCAAAGCAAAGTAAAATATTCAAGCTGGCAAATTAGGTAAAGACACTTAGACTTCCACCAGGGAAGTGAGGCCAAGTGCTCCGGAAGAGTAAGCATCTGCTGTTACCCTACCCAAACACACAAATCAACGTGCAAACACACAATCCCAAAGCAAAGTAAAAACTTTCAAGCAGACAAATTAGGTTAAGACACGTGAACTTTCTCAAGGGAAGTGAGGCTGGGTACTCCGGAAGAGTAAGCATCTGCTGTTTAGCTAGCTACAATCTAGTCCGACTAATCAGCTCACTAAAACCCCTAATTTTAATTTTTGACTTGTTGGGGGTTCGTTTCAAAATTAAAATTGGGGTTTAGTGGGCTGATTAGTCGGACTAGCTACAATCGCTTCGTGTGTATTCCAAGTTAGGAATGATGGGACTCTAAGAACGGCTGTAAAGTAACCTAAAACCTTTCGAGAGTCATCTCAACAAGCTAGTTTACGAGGGGTCGAATTCAGGTGTCGATTCGGTGCTTATTCGTCTGTTTGGCGTTAATCATTCGACGGGCCTGTGCTGTAGATACTGGACAATGATTTATTCATCTGTCTATGTATAAGATACTGGTGTGAAGCTAGCCCGCAATTCTAGCCCGCAATTTTTTTAAATATCATCAAGCGAGCAATTCGATTTTATTTAAATACGGTTAATCCTAACATCATTCCATTTATTAATATTTGATATTTAGGGCGACCTGGTATTGCACACAACTTTTTATAAAGACCACCTGTATATTAAGACCACAGGAACCGTGATTCTAAGTGTGATTACGAAATTACGCATAGGGCGTAAAATGCGTTTCCCCATCTAGGGCTTTTAACCACGGGTAGATCTATCCAATTGCAACATTTGGTGAAAATTTCAAGAACCCTAGAGGGGTAGAACGGGTCTTACGAGAGCTCAGAAGGACCATACCCCCCCCCCCTTTTGATATGTGATTTCGTAAGGACGTGCTATGTTTGAAGTGGCGTACACAGAGAAAATGCATTTCCCCATCTAGGCCTTTTAACCACGGGTAGATCTATCCAATTGCAACATTTGGTGAAAATTTCAAGAACCCTAGAGGGGTAGAACGGGTCTTACGAAAGCTCAGAAGGACCATACCCCCCTTTTGATATGTGATTTCGTAAGGACCTGCTACGTTTGAAGTGGCGTACACAGAGAAAATGCGTTTCCCCATCTAGGCCTTTTAACCACGAATAGATTGATCCAATTGCAACATTTGGTGAAAATTTCAAGAACCCCAGAGGGGTAGAACGGGTCTTACGGGAGCTCAGAAGGACCATACCCCCCTTTTGATATGTGATTTCGTAAGGACCTGCTACATTTGAAGTGGCGTACACAGAGAAAATGCGTTTCCCCATCTAGGGCTTTTAACTACGGGTAGATCTATCCAATTGCAACATTTGGTGAAAATTTCAAGAACCCTAGAGGGGTAGAACGGGTCTTACGAGAGCTCAGAATGACCATTCCCCCCTTTTGATATGTGATTTCGTAAGGACCTGCTACGTTTGAAGTGGCGTACACAGAGAAAATGCGTTTCCCCATTTAAGCCTTTTAACCACGCGTAGATCTATCCAATTGCAACATTTGGTGAAAATTTCAAGAACCCTAGAGGGGTAGAACAGGTCTTACGAGAGCTCAGAAGGTTCATACCCCCCTTTTGATATGTGATTTCGTAAGGACCTGCTACGTTTGAAGTGGCGTACACAGAGAAAATGCGTTTCCCCATCTAGGCCTTTTAACCACGAGTAGATCTATCCAATTGCAACATTTGGTGAAAATTTCAAGAACCCTAGAGGGGTAGAACAGGTCTTACGAGAGCTCAGAAGGTTCATACCCCCCTTTTGATATGTGATTTCGTAAGGACCTGCTACGTTTGAAGTGGCGTACACAGAGAAAATGCGTTTCCCCATCTAGGCCTTTTAACCACGGGTAGATCTGTCCAATTGCAACATTTGGTGAAAATTTCAAGAACCCTAGAGGGGTAGAACGGGTCTTACGAGAGCTCAGAAGGACCATACCCCCTTTTTGATATGTGATTTCGTAAGGACCTGCTACGTTTGAAGTGGCGTACACAGAGAAAATGCGTTTCCCATCTAGACCTTTTAACCACGGGTAGATCTGTCCAATTGCAACATTTGGTGAAAATTTCAAGAACCCTAGAGGGGTAGAACGGGTCTTACGAGAGCTCAGAAGGACCATACCCCCCTTTTGATATGTGATTTCGTAAGGACCTGCTACGTTTGAAGTGGCGTACACAGAGAAAATGCGTTTCCCCATCTAGACCTTTTAACCACGGGTAGATCTATCCAATTGCAACATTTGGTGAAAATTTCAAGAACCCTAGAGGGGTAGAACGGGTCTTACGAGAGCTCAGAAGGTTCATACCCCCTTTTGATATGTGATTTCGTAAGGACCTGCTACGTTTGAAGTGGCGTACACAGAGAAAATGCGTTTCCCCATCTAGGCCTTTTAACCACGAATAGATTGATCCAATTGCAACATTTGGTGAAAATTTCAAGAACCCTAGAGGGGTAGAACGGGTCTTACGAGAGCTCAGAAGGACCATACCCCCCTTTTGATATGTGATTTCGTAAGGACCTGCTACGTTTGAAGTGGCGTACACAGAGAAAATGCGTTTCCCCATCTAGGCCTTTTAACCACGGGTAGATCTATCCAATTGCAAATTTGGTGAAAATTTCAAGAACCCTAGAGGGGTAGAACAGGTCTTACGAGAGCTCAGAAGGTTCATACCCCCCTTTTGATATGTGATTTCGTAAGGACCTGCTACGTTTGAAGTGGCGTACACAGAGAAAATGCGTTTCCCCATCTAGGCCTTTTAACCACGAGTAGATCTATCCAATTGCAACATTTGGTGAAAATTTCAAGAACCCTAGAGGGGTAGAACAGGTCTTACGAGAGCTCAGAAGGTTCATACCCCCCTTTTGATATGTGATTTCGTAAGGACCTGCTACGTTTGAAGTGGCGTACACAGAGAAAATGCGTTTCCCCATCTAGGCCTTTTAACCACGAGTAGATCTATCCAATTGCAACATTTGGTGAAAATTTCAAGAACCCTAGAGGGGTAGAACAGGTCTTACGAGAGCTCAGAAGGTTCATACCCCCCTTTTGATATGTGATTTCGTAAGGACCTGCTACGTTTGAAGTGGCGTACACAGAGAAAATGCGTTTCCCCATCTAGGCCTTTTAACCACGGGTAGATCTGTCCAATTGCAACATTTGGTGAAAATTTCAAGAACCCTAGAGGGGTAGAACGGGTCTTACGAGTGCTCAGAAGGACCATACCCCCTTTTTGATATGTGATTTCGTAAGGACCTGCTACGTTTGAAGTGGCGTACACAGAGAAAATGCGTTTCCCCATCTAGACCTTTTAACCACGGGTAGATCTGTCCAATTGCAACATTTGGTGAAAATTTCAAGAACCCTAGAGGGGTAGAACGGGTCTTACGAGAGCTCAGAAGGACCATACCCCCCTTTTGATATGTGATTTCGTAAGGACCTGCTACGTTTGAAGTGGCGTACACAGAGAAAATGCGTTTTCCCATCTAGGCCTTTTAACCACGAATAGATTGTTCCAATTGCAACATTTGGTGAAAATTTCAAGAACCCTAGAGGGGTAGAACGGGTCTTACGAGAGCTCAGAAGGACCATACCCCCTTTTGATATGTGATTTCGTAAGGACCTGCTATGTTTGAAGTGGCGTACACAGAGAAAATGCGTTTCCCCATCTAGGCCTTTTAACCACGGGTAGATGTATCCAATTGCAACATTTGGTGAAAATTTCAAGAACCCTAGAGGGGTAGAACAGGTCTTACGAGAGCTCAGAAGGTTCATACCCCCCTTTTGATATGTGATTTCGTAAGGACCTGCTACGTTTGAAGTGGCGTACACAGAGAAAATGCGTTTCCCCATCTAGGCCTTTTAACCACGAATAGATTGATCCAATTGCAACATTTGGTGAAAATTTCAAGAACCCTAGAGGGGTAGAACGGGTCTTACGAGAGCTCAGAAGGACCATACCCCCCTTTTGATATGTGATTTCGTAAGGACCTGCTACATTTGAAGTGGCGTACACAGAGAAATGCGTTTCCCCATCTAGGGCTTTTAACTACGGGTAGATCTATCCAATTGCAACATTTGGTGAAAATTTCAAGAACCCTAGAGGGGTAGAACGGGTCTTACGAGAGCTCAGAATGACCATTCCCCCCTTTTGATATGTGATTTCGTAAGGACCTGCTACGTTTGAAGTGGCGTACACAGAGAAAATGCGTTTCCCCATTTAAGCCTTTTAACCACGCGTAGATCTATCCAATTGCAACATTTGGTGAAAATTTCAAGAACCCTAGAGGGGTAGAACAGGTTTACGAGAGCTCAGAAGGTTCATACCCCCCTTTTGATATGTGATTTCGTAAGGACCTGCTACGTTTGAAGTGGCGTACACAGAGAAAATGCGTTTCCCCATCTAGGCCTTTTAACCACGAGTAGATCTATCCAATTGCAACATTTGGTGAAAATTTCAAGAACCCTAGAGGGTAGAACAGGTCTTACGAGAGCTCAGAAGGTTCATACCCCCCTTTTGATATGTGATTTCGTAAGGACCTGCTACGTTTGAAGTGGCGTACACAGAGAAAATGCGTTTCCCCATCTAGGCCTTTTAACCACGGGTAGATCTGTCCAATTGCAACATTTGGTGAAAATTTCAAGAACCCTAGAGGGGTAGAACGGGTCTTACGAGAGCTCAGAAGGACCATACCCCCTTTTTGATATGTGATTTCGTAAGGACCTGCTACGTTTGAAGTGGCGTACACAGAGAAAATGCGTTTCCCCATCTAGACCTTTTAACCACGGGTAGATCTGTCCAATTGCAACATTTGGTGAAAATTTCAAGAACCCTAGAGGGGTAGAACGGGTCTTACGAGAGCTCAGAAGGACCATACCCCCCTTTTGATATGTGATTTCGTAAGGACCTGCTACGTTTGAAGTGGCGTACACAGAGAAAATGCGTTTCCCCATCTAGACCTTTTAACCACGGGTAGTAGATCTATCCAATTGCAACATTTGGTGAAAATTTCAAGAACCCTAGAGGGGTAGAACGGGTCTTACGAGAGCTCAGAAGGTTCATACCCCTTTTGATATGTGATTTCGTAAGGACCTGCTACGTTTGAAGTGGCGTACACAGAGAAAATGCGTTTCCCCATCTAGGCCTTTTAACCACGAATAGATTGATCCAATTGCAACATTTGGTGAAAATTTCAAGAACCCTAGAGGGGTAGAACGGGTCTTACGAGAGCTCAGAAGGACCATACCCCCCTTTTGATATGTGATTTCGTAAGGACCTGCTACGTTTGAAGTGGCGTACACAGAGAAAATGCGTTTCCCCATCTAGGCCTTTTAACCACGGGTAGATCTATCCAATTGCAACATTTGGTGAAAATTTCAAGAACCCTAGAGGGGTAGAACAGGTCTTACGAGAGCTCAGAAGGTTCATACCCCCTTTTGATATGTGATTTCGTAAGGACCTGCTACGTTTGAAGTGGCGTACACAGAGAAAATGCGTTTCCCCATCTAGGCCTTTTAACCACGGTAGATCTATCCAATTGCAACATTTGGTGAAAATTTCAAGAACCCTAGAGGGGTAGAACGGGTCTTACGAGAGCTCAGAAGGACCATACCCCCCTTTTGATATGTGATTTCGTAGGACCTGCTACGTTTGAAGTGGCGTACACAGAGAAAATGCGTTCCCCATCTAGGCCTTTTAACACGGTAGATCTATCCAATTGCAACATTTGGTGAAATTTCAAGAACCCTAGAGGGGTAGAACGGTCTTACGAGAGCTCAGAAGGACTACCCCCTTTTGATATGTGATTTCGTAAGGACCTGCTACGTTTGAAGTGCGTACACAGAGAAAATGCGTTTCCCCATCTAGGCCTTTTAACCACGGGTAGATCTATCCAATTGCAACATTTGGTGAAAATTTCAAGAACCCTAGAGGGGTAGAACGGGTCTTACGAGGCTCAGAAGGACCATACCCCCCTTTTGATATGTGATTTCGTAAGGACCTGCTACGTTTGAAGTAGGCGTACACAGAGAAAATGCGTTTCCCCATCTAGGCCTTTTAACCACGGGTAGATCTATCCAATTGCAACATTTGGTGAAAATTCAAGAACCTAGAGGGGTAGACGGGTCTTACGAGAGCTCAGAAGGACCATAACCCCCCTTTTGATATGTGATTTCGTAGGACCTGCTACGTTTGAAGTAGCGTACACAGAGAAATGCGTTTCCCCATCTAGGCCTTTTAACCACGGTAGATCTATCCATTGCAACATTTGGTGAAATTTCAGAACCCTAGAGGGGTAGAACGGGTCCTTACGAGAGCTCAGAAGACCATACCCCCCTTTTGATATGTGATTTCGTAAGGACCTGCTACGTTTGAAGTAGCGTACACAGAGAAAATGCGTTTCCCCATCTAGGCCTTTTAACCACGGTAGATCTATCCAATTGCAACATTTGGTGAAAATTCAAGAACCCTAGAGGGGTAGAACGGGTCTTACGAGAGCTCAGAAGGACCATACCCCCCTTTTGATATGTGATTTCGTAAGGACCTGCTATGTTTGAAGTGGCGTACACAGAGAAAATGCGTTTCCCCATCTAGGCCTTTTAACCACGGGTAGATCTATCCAATTGCAACATTTGGTGAAAATTTCAAGAACCCTAGAGGGGTAGAACAGGTCTTACGAGAGCTCAGAAGGTTCATACCCCCCTTTTGATATGTGATTTCGTAAGGACCTGCTACGTTTGAAGTGGCGTACACAGAGAAAATGCGTTTCCCCATCTAGGCCTTTTAACCACGAATAGATTGATCCAATTGCAACATTTGGTGAAAATTTCAAGAACCCTAGAGGGGTAGAACGGGTCTTACGAGAGCTCAGAAGGACCATACCCCCTTTTGATATGTGATTTCGTAAGGACCTGCTACGTTTGAAGTGGCGTACACAGAGAAAATGCGTTTCCCCATCTAGGCCTTTTAACCACGGGTAGATCTATCCAATTGCAACATTTGGTGAAAATTTCAAGAACCCTAGAGGGGTAGAACAGGTCTTACGAGAGCTCAGAAGGTTCATACCCCCCTTTTGATATGTGATTTCGTAAGGACCTGCTACGTTTGAAGTGGCGTACACAGAGAAAATGCGTTTCCCCATCTAGGCCTTTTAACCACGGGTAGATCTGTCCAATTGCAACATTTGGTGAAAATTTCAAGAACCCTAGAGGGGTAGAACGGGTCTTACGAGAGCTCAGAAGGACCATACCCCCCTTTTGATATGTGATTTCGTAAGGACCTGCTACGTTTGAAGTGGCGTACACAGAGAAAATGCGTTTCCCCATCTAGGCCTTTTAACCACGAGTAGATCTATCCAATTGCAACATTTGGTGAAAATTTCAAAACCCTAGAGGGGTAGAACGGGTCTTACGAGAGCTCAGAAGGTTCATACCCCCCTTTTGATATGTGATTTCGTAAGGACCTGCTACGTTTGAAGTGGCGTACACAGAGAAAATGCGTTTCCCCATCTAGGCCTTTTAACCACGAGTAGATCTATCCAATTGCAACATTTGGTGAAAATTTCAAGAACCCTAGAGGGGTAGAACAGGTCTTACGAGAGCTCAGAAGGTTCATACCCCCCTTTTGATATGTGATTTCGTAAGGACCTGCTACGTTTGAAGTGGCGTACACAGAGAAGATGCGTTTCCCCATCTAGGCCTTTTAACCACGAGTAGATCTATCCAATTGCAACATTTGGTGAAAATTTCAAGAACCCTAGAGGGGTAGAACAGGTCTTACGAGAGCTCAGAAGGTTCATACCCCCTTTTGATATGTGATTTCGTAAGGACCTGCTACGTTTGAAGTGGCGTACACAGAGAAAATGCGTTTCCCCATCTAGGCCTTTTAACCACGGGTAGATCTGTCCAATTGCAACATTTGGTGAAAATTTCAAGAACCCTAGAGGGGTAGAACGGGTCTTACGAGAGCTCAGAAGGACCATACCCCCTTTTTGATATGTGATTTCGTAAGGACCTGCTACGTTTGAAGTGGCGTACACAGAGAAAATGCGTTTCCCCATCTAGACCTTTTAACCACGGGTAGATCTGTCCAATTGCAACATTTGGTGAAAATTTCAAGAACCCTAGAGGGGTAGAACGGGTCTTACGAGAGCTCAGAAGGACCATACCCCCCTTTTGATATGTGATTTCGTAAGGACCTGCTACGTTTGAAGTGGCGTACACAGAGAAAATGCGTTTCCCCATCTAGGCCTTTTAACCACGGGTAGATCTATCCAATTGCAACATTTGGTGAAAATTCAAGAACCCTAGAGGGGTAGAACAGGTCTTACGAGAGCTCAGAAGGTTCATACCCCCCTTTTGATATGTGATTTCGTAAGGACCTGCTACGTTTGAAGTGGCGTACACAGAGAAAATGCGTTTCCCCATCTAGGCCTTTTAACCACGGGTAGATCTGTCCAATTGCAACATTTGGTGAAAATTTCAAGAACCATAGAGGGGTAGAACAGGTCTTACGAGAGCTCAGAAGGTTCATACCCCCCTTTTGATATGTGATTTCGTAAGGACCTGCTACGTTTGAAGTGGCGTACACAGAGAAAATGCGTTTCCCCATCTAGGCCTTTTAACCACGAGTAGATCTATCCAATTGCAACATTTGGTGAAAATTTCAAGAACCCTAGAGGGGTAGAACAGGTCTTACGAGAGCTCAGAAGGTTCATACCCCCCTTTTGATATGTGATTTCGTAAGGACCTGCTACGTTTGAAGTGGCGTACACAGAGAAAATGCGTTTCCCCATCTAGGCCTTTTAACACGGGTAGATCTGTCCAATTGCAACATTTGGTGAAAATTTCAAGAACCCTAGAGGGGTAGAACGGGTCTTACGAGAGCTCAGAAGGACCATACCCCCTTTTTGATATGTGATTTCGTAAGGACCTGCTACGTTTGAAGTGGCGTACACAGAGAAAATGCGTTTCCCCATCTAGACCTTTTAACCACGGGTAGATCTGTCCAATTGCAACATTTGGTGAAAATTTCAAGAACCCTAGAGGGGTAGAACGGGTCTTACGAGAGCTCAGAAGGACCATACCCCCCTTTTGATATGTGATTTCGTAAGGACCTGCTACGTTTGAAGTGGCGTACACAGAGAAAATGCGTTTCCCCATCTAGGCCTTTTAACCACGGGTAGATCTATCCAATTGCAACATTTGGTGAAAATTTCAAGAACCCTAGAGGGGTAGAACAGGTCTTACGAGAGCTCAGAAGGTTCATACCCCCCTTTTGATATGTGATTTCGTAAGGACCTGCTACGTTTGAAGTGGCGTACACAGAGAAAATGCGTTTCCCCATCTAGGCCTTTTAACCACGGGTAGATCTGTCCAATTGCAACATTTGGTGAAAATTTCAAGAACCCTAGAGGGGTAGAACGGGTCTTACGAGAGCTCAGAAGGACCATACCCCTTTTTGATATGTGATTTCGTAAGGACCTGCTACGTTTGAAGTGGCGTACACAGAGAAAATGCGTTTCCCCATCTAGACCTTTTAACCACGGGTAGATCTGTCCAATTGCAACATTTGGTGAAAATTTCAAGAACCCTAGAGGGGTAGAACGGGTCTTACGAGAGCTCAGAAGGACCATACCCCCTTTTGATATGTGATTTCGTAAGGACCTGCTACGTTTGAAGTGGCGTACACAGAGAAAATGCGTTTCCCCATCTAGGCCTTTTAACCACGGGTAGATCTATCCAATTGCAACATTTGGTGAAAATTTCAAGAACCCTAGAGGGGTAGAACAGGTCTTACGAGAGCTCAGAAGGTTCATACCCCCCTTTTGATATGTGATTTCGTAAGGACCTGCTACGTTTGAAGTGGCGTACACAGAGAAAATGCGTTTCCCCATCTAGGCCTTTTAACCACGGGTAGATCTGTCCAATTGCAACATTTGGTGAAAATTTCAAGAACCATAGAGGGGTAGAACAGGTCTTACGAGAGCTCAGAAGGTTCATACCCCCCTTTTGATATGTGATTTCGTAAGGACCTGCTACGTTTGAAGTGGCGTACACAGAGAAAATGCGTTTCCCCATCTAGGCCTTTTAACCACGAGTAGATCTATCCAATTGCAACATTTGGTGAAAATTTCAAGAACCCTAGAGGGGTAGAACAGGTCTTACGAGAGCTCAGAAGGTTCATACCCCCCTTTTGATATGTGATTTCGTAAGGACCTGCTACGTTTGAAGTGGCGTACACAGAGAAAATGCGTTTCCCCATCTAGGCCTTTTAACCACGGGTAGATCTGTCCAATTGCAACATTTGGTGAAAATTTCAAGAACCCTAGAGGGGTAGAACGGGTCTTACGAGAGCTCAGAAGGACCATACCCCCTTTTTGATATGTGATTTCGTAAGGACCTGCTACGTTTGAAGTGGCGTACACAGAGAAAATGCGTTTCCCCATCTAGACCTTTTAACCACGGGTAGATCTGTCCAATTGCAACATTTGGTGAAAATTTCAAGAACCCTAGAGGGGTAGAACGGGTCTTACGAGAGCTCAGAAGGACCATACCCCCTTTTGATATGTGATTTCGTAAGGACCTGCTACGTTTGAAGTGGCGTACACAGAGAAAATGCGTTTCCCCATCTAGGCCTTTTAACCACGGGTAGATCTATCCAATTGCAACATTTGGTGAAAATTTCAAGAACCCTAGAGGGGTAGAACAGGTCTTACGAGAGCTCAGAAGGTTCATACCCCCCTTTTGATATGTGATTTCGTAAGGACCTGCTACGTTTGAAGTGGCGTACACAGAGAAAATGCGTTTCCCCATCTAGGCCTTTTAACCACGGGTAGATCTGTCCAATTGCAACATTTGGTGAAAATTTCAAGAACCATAGAGGGGTAGAACGGGTCTTACGAGAGCTCAGAAGGACCATACCCCCCTTTTGATATGTGATTTCGTAAGGACCTGCTACGTTTGAAGTGGCGTACACAGAGAAAATGCGTTTCCCCATCTAGGCCTTTTAACCACGGGTAGATCTGTCCAATTGCAACATTTGGTGAAAATTTCAAGAACCATAGAGGGGTAGAACGGGTCTTACGAGAGCTCAGAAGGACCATACCCCCTTTTGATATGTGATTTCGTAAGGACCTGCTACGTTTGAAGTGGCGTACACAGAGAAAATGCGTTTCCCCATCTAGACCTTTTAACCACGGGTAGATCTATCCAATTGCAACATTTGGTGAAAATTTCAAGAACCCTAGAGGGGTAGAACGGGTCTTACGAGAGCTCAGAAGGACCATACCCCCCTTTTGATATGTGATTTCGTAAGGACCTGCTACGTTTGAAGTGGCGTACACAGAGAAAATGCGTTTCCCCATCTAGGCCTTTTAACCACGGGTAGATCTATCCAATTGCAACATTTGGTGAAAATTTCAAGAACCCTAGAGGGGTAGAACAGGTCTTACGAGAGCTCAGAAGGTTCATACCCCCCTTTTGATATGTGATTTCGTAAGGACCTGCTACGTTTGAAGTGGCGTACACAGAGAAAATGCGTTTCCCCATCTAGGCCTTTTAACCACGGGTAGATCTGTCCAATTGCAACATTTGGTGAAAATTTCAAGAACCATAGAGGGGTAGAACGGGTCTTACGAGAGCTCAGAAGGACCATACCCCCCTTTTGATATGTGATTTCGTAAGGACCTGCTACGTTTGAAGTGGCGTACACAGAGAAAATGCGTTTCCCCATCTAGGCCTTTTAACCACGGGTAGATCTGTCCAATTGCAACATTTGGTGAAAATTTCAAGAACCATAGAGGGGTAGAACGGGTCTTACGAGAGCTCAGAAGGACCATACCCCCCTTTTGATATGTGATTTCGTAAGGACCTGCTACGTTTGAAGTGGCGTACACAGAGAAAATGCGTTTCCCATCTAGACCTTTTAACCACGGTAGATCTATCCAATTGCAACATTTGGTGAAAATTTCAAGAACCCTAGAGGGGTAGAACGGGTCTTACGAGAGCTCAGAAGGACCATACCCCCCTTTTGATATGTGATTTCGTAAGGACCTGCTACATTTTGGAACCCTACATATAAATAAGGTCCAATTTTTGGTGTTTAAAAAGCTCGTTTTAAATACTACAAAATATGGGGGAAAATAACAACCCTTAACAGCTCGTTTTGGAGATAAATTACGTACCGTCTAAGGTACAAAACAGCACTATTAACATGTCGCATGAGACTACCGGGGTCATTATGAGCTGGCCATAGATTCGTACACACACAACACAATTTACCGCTGTTTATATATTCAAGTACGATAGCACTACATCTTCCTTTCTAATTTTTTTTATTTAATCATCATTTTCTGGTTGTTAGGGCAACAAGTCGTTGCTATGGCAATTTTCTTGATTATTTTTTAAGTTTAGACCGTGGACGAAAATACGAAACTGTTGTATGATAAGTGGCGTACATGGAGTAAAATAAGCCCTCGGTCTTTAGGCTTGTTAGGTAATCATATTACTACGCGAATATTACAGTATTTCAAACGTAATTGCCTTTCTAAATGAAATATAATGCCCCTTTTTCCATTCATTTGTAATTTTAACTTTTTTTAAAAAAATCTTTGTACGAAGCACATGGCCGCATATTGTGTTACGCACTATTTGGGTCCCTTGCACAGAATTACCTAAAACTGGAGCGCACGGAATATAATCATATTAAAAACCAAACTTTGGTTTGCCATTATTCTTAGCCTACACGTTTTGAGGACTTTCTTCGGGGGTCTTTGTATGGAGTAAATCTAAAAGCTATTTATGAGAAATAAGCAACGTATGTAAAGAATGTTTTGTATTTTGCATCAGTGAAATAGTATTCCAAGGAATACTAATTCACTGAATTTTCTTGTTACGTTTCTTTTTCTTTTTTTTTTTTTTCACAAAAAAATCATATGACTTTTGGTCATTAAGATGATGCGATATTTGACGTTTTAAGGATCTGAAACTTGTAATTTGTTCAGAATGAAAGGTCAAGATCATGACTTAATTTATAACTCCGTGTTTTGTTTGATTTTACATATTTGATATACATTTGTCTATAACTTTTTATGTTTAGAAGCAATGATTTTCAACACGGAGACAAAGTCAAACTCGACAATTAAAACTGTATTGTTGATAAACTTTTAAAACTTTATGTGAGCTTAGGCCATTTTCATGTTTTCATAGCATGGCATTCAAAACGGAGTAAATGTCAAAGCTCTGGATTAGTTTTGAAATTGTGAGCTTTTTCCTCTATATTTGTTACATTTCATTTTTGAGTTTTTACTTACACTGCTCTTTTACCATTGATCTAAGTTTAAAAGCCAAGGTACTGACCTCATTTGAAAATTAATCCTTAAAATGCTAAATCTAGACTATATTTTTTGCAATGCTCTTCATAATCATAATAGAGTTTTATATCTTTATGAGTTATAATTATGAATATATTTGAAGCCGAGTTTAATTTAGATTTTAATTTTTGTATTTTTAAATAGACATTTTTGGTCATGTGTAATGTGTAATTTCATGACTAAGATATTGATTTTGTTTGCATATATATATATTGGAAAAGCCGAGACTTCGAAGCTTTTTGGTAAATTTTAAAGAAGTAAGCTAATGGAATTTAGTCGAGTTTGCAACTAAGCATATGATACACGCCAGGATGGATGACGCATTGCAAAAAATGAGGTTAAAGGTCACTGAATGGAAAAATATTAAATCATATTCTGGACATAATGTGCCCTTATCTTGCAAAAAACAGTTTAACTTTTATTTGCAATAATTTTGAGATAAATAGAACATATTGTATAGTGATGACTGTTTTTATAATTGCATGACGTTAAATCAACAAAATTTTAAGATAAATTTTGCCAAAATTTTGTCCAAATACATGTAGAATAATTAATTTTTTAAACATAAATTGTGATGTCGTAAAAAATCATATCCACCAAGTTTACTATGCCAGTCTGCAAAACATATAGAAATGAATCAAAGTACTGAGAGTACTCACTAGAAGGGGGTTTTACCGGAATAATTGCGAAATTCCGGAATAGTTAGACTCTTTCCGTAATGTTTGGAAAAATCCGGAATCTTAAGACAAAAATCCGGAATAATAAGTCAAAATCCGAAATATTTGGGCAAAATCCGGAATAATCAGACAAAATCCGTAATTATCGGTCAAAATCCGGAATAATTGGGCTATATTTTTTACGGTAAATTTTCCGGAATCTAAAGATTCCGGATTTTGTCTGATTATTCCGGATTTTGTCTAATTATTTCGGATTTTGCCTAATTATTTCGGATTTTGACTAATTATTCCGGAAAATGTCCAATTATTACGGTAAAGTATTTTAAAAAATTTAAATTTTCAATTCGCGCCATTTTGTCTTATTTCGCCGACGTGCAAATAGCCACACTTTCAATGAGCATGTGTAAGGGGGAAAAATACCTTACAAATACTTGTAATAAATGTTCCGCCCTCGATCAGCCGCCATTTTTAATTTGCCTGTATGGTGTTCACCGTGCCGATGTATTTATTTCATTAAGTTTTCTAAACTACGGTAAATAAAATATCAGAAATTTATTTATAAATAAATATGTCCTTTGTAAATAGGAAGAATTTAAATGTTTATTATACTTCCACGAACAAAAATACAGTAGACTTATATCGAGTGTAGATGATTTCAAAATAATGTACATTGAATGGGAATGTAATGTAATGGTTTATTTTATCCATATGGAATATTTTCATAGGATAATATTTTCTTTGATCCATGGCTAATATTTTACAGGTAAATATTGTTCATATACAATATTGTAAGGATAAGCCATGGCATTTATTTCGCCGGATAGATTTTGCCATGCAAGTATATCCTCGCGGACACATTTTCACCCAGATAAAATTATCGATTACGTAACCACTTGGCTGTGATGACTTTTTATTTTCTTAATACCCTGTATGAACCTTGAACGCTTGATTTACACCATCCCGCGGATACTCCAAACCCCATAATTTCTGACTTGCTATGGTAGATATATATGCTGTATAATTAAATATAGTTATTAATTTACCATGTTTCACAGTTCAATTGTTATGCAATGTTCGTTCACGTGTCCTCTTATATAATTAGTTAAGATACATAATTATGTAACTATATCACATATAATGGGGATAACAATAAATGATTATGATGACATTAAAATACAGGTAAATTATAGGTAAAATTACGGGTAAAACACCCTTGAATAGGCCCCTTAATCCCCATCTCTCATGAGGTTAGGCATTTGGGGACATGTGATTAATTATACTAATTACTTTTTTAAATGTTAACGACTTGAAATCTAACTCTGGTAATAAATCCTACGCTGAAGTCACGCGATCGCCCATCACTCCTGCTAATAAGGGCGAAATGGCTGCCGAAACACCCGTATGTTCTACCTCTATAGCATCGGTAAATCTTAACTGGAATGACAGTTCTGTCAGTGATGATGAACCACAGGACGCGATATTGACAGTTGAGGACAGCATACAAAGAGATACCACGTCAAGTTATAGTCAGAGAATAGAAAGTAATCAAAGAAGTACGTAAACAAGTTTCCATTGAGGAAAATGCTGTTCACCAAATGGCAATTAGAGTAAGTCCTTCTGGAACGCGAAGTGTTACGCACACACACAATAGTGACAAACCAATAAGTGCTTCATTCAACCCCGAAGTAAATGCAGACAATGAACCCGACATTTTTGTTGGCATTAGGCGGGACAAAGTTGCGAAATATTACGTCACAAATATTGGATCCGAATCAACCAGAACGGGTATATCAAGATTCCTGCAAAGAAACGGTGTCTATGTGACACATATTCGACTTTTCAAACCTAAGCGGGGTAAAATTTCTGCAAAGATAAACGTGCGAGCGGAACATGGTAGAATGCTGGAGTCTCGCTATTTCTGGCCGGATGAAATTATATGCCGTCCATGGTACTCCAACACTCAATGGCAACGGCATCTTGAACAAGAACAGTGGTGAACGATATCAAGTTAATTAATATAGTGTTTGAAATAATAATTAACAATGGGTCTTGTTGCAAACTTTTTGATGTTATCGTTGTTAACTTGGAATGTTAGAGGGGTTATCTCCTCTTCTCTTTGCTTAGCTCAGATACTTACAAAATATGATATTGATATAGCTTTTCTAAGTGAGCATAAGCTAAGAGAAGAAACGAAAATATTTTTAGATAGTATTGACACTAATTATAGTAATGTTGTTCATATAGACAATACAGGTAGCACTGGGCACGGTAAAGCCGGGGTAGCGATTTTATACAAAAAGTCGCTTGAATTCAGCATTGTCGAGATAACAGAAACTTATTCTAACCGTATTGTAGGTATTGAACTCAAATCGAAGTGTAGCGGTTCAGTGTTCATGTTCAGTGTCTATCTTCCATCGAAAACTCTATAGACCTATATAGACAAGAGTTAGATAAGGTTAATGATATTTACCAGTACTACAGTCAGTTTGGTAAAGTAATCATAGCTGGGGATTTTAATGCTAGTTGTAAAGAGTCAGATTACAACAAAACCAACAGGTATAAGTCAAATGAACTCATTAAATTTATTTTAAACAATGACATTGTACCAATAAATCTTAGTACACATTCTAAGGGCCCAACTTACACATTTGTTAGGAATGAAACCCTACTAGATTACATTATGGCAGATTCTGTAATTGCAGCTCAGGCTCAGTGTGAGATCATTGCTGAGGGCACTCTCAGTAGTACATCAGACCATTTACCTATACTTACTAAGATTGACATAGATAGTAGTATCAACATCAATCACTTATTAAATGCATCATCGGCTAATGTAGCATGGCATAAAGCAAAAGCTGAACATTTAGAGTCATATAGAAACAAGCTTGATTCTTTACTGAATGGTATAGATTTGTCAAATATAACTTCTGAAAGTGCCATTGATAACATTGTGAATACATTAACTTATATATTGTATCAGTGTTCCATTGAAACTATTCCACTATCTAGATACAATCCTTATACTAAGCCATATTGGAATGAAGAAGTTAAAGCTTCTCATCTCTATGAGCGAGAGATGCGCAAAATATGGTGTGGCGAAGGTAGACCCAGAGGCGTCCAACATAACTCGTTTAAGAATTATAAGCAAGCTAAACGTCAGTTCCGTATTGCTCTAGACAAAGCGGCCGAGGAATATTACAGTACATATACAAGGACATCGAGGAAGCTGCTGATGTTGATATACGTTTATTCTGGAAATTGGTGAAGAAGCTGCAGCCCAGACAGAAGAAAATATATCCAGAAATTATATACAATGATTTACACTGTAATGATCCTGAGAGTATTGCAAAAGCGTTTGCTGAATTTTATAGGGCTATATATAACCTAAGGAGGACAGCAGTTATAATATACAGTTTAAACGTAATGTTGAATCACAGTTTTATGATATTCTGGGTGATTGTAAGTGGAATCAGGACATTTTGATAGGTGGTCCAATCAGACTTGCTGAAGTGAGTAACCATATTACTCAATTGAAACTCCGAAAGGCTCCAGGTCACGATCTTGTCCAGAGTGAGCATTTAAAATATGGAAGTAATGTGCTGCATGATCTTGTTGCAAAGCTATTCAATATTGTTGTTGAGACTGGTTATATTCCTAAAGCATGGCGCAAGGGACTAATTGTCCAATTCATAAAGGCGGTAATAAGCCTAAAACGGCACCTGAAAATTATAGACCTGTTATGTTACTTCCAACGTTTCAGAAACTCTTTGAGAGAATACTTATGTCTAGAATCAAAATGCTTGACTTCTTTAAAAACTTTCCTGAGTGCCAACAGCAAGGATTTCAGTCTGGTCTGAGCTGCATAACAGCATCATTTAATTTACAGGAAACTATATATAGTAATTTAGAGCTACGTAGCAAAGTTTTTGTTGCCTTTCTGGATATACAGAAAGCCTTTGACACTGTATGGCGTGAGGGCTTAATGGTTAAACTATATCATTTAGGTATAAACGGTAAACTGTGGTACTTGTTACATCATGTCATGATGATACAGTAAGTTCCGTTGTAGTAAATTCTGTACAATCTGCTTGGTTTCCTGTTGCTCAAGGTGTAAGACAAGGAGGAGTATTATCTACCTTTTTGTACCTTGTCTTCATTAATGACTTACTTATACATACTAAGCCAGTGTAATATAGGTGCAAAAATAAATGATGTTGTGGCCTCAAACCCATGCTTTGCAGATGATCTAGCCTTGATAAGTACATCCCCTTGTCATTTGCAAAGTATGCTTAATATTGCTTATAAGTATGCATGTGAATGGCGTTTTACATTCAATGCCAATAAATCTAGTGTTTTAGCATATGGCATGGATAGCTTGGCAAATGAGTCAGACAGTTTATTGTTTAAACTCGGAAATGTACAGATACCACACGCAGAAAGTTGTGTACACCTAGGAATAGAACTGAATACTTCTTTAAACTCCACTGATCGTACTCGCAATAGAATTGACAAAGGCAGAAAATCATTTTTCGGCATAGTTGGGTTTTCAGGATGTAACATTAACCCTTTAGTTATGGTTAAACTTTATAAATCAGTGGTTATTCCGATTGTGTTATATGGGTGTGAACTATGGAATTTTTTACGGAATTCTGAATTAAAGGTTGTGAATAGATTTCAACATTTTGTGTGTAAAAATATTCAAGGTTTCCCGGTGCTGACTAGGTCAGATATATGTGAATCTATGTTAGGTTTATACAAGTTAACAGTCGAGATTGACAGAAGAAAACTTATTTTCTTGGAAAAGTTGTGTAATATGAACTGTCATAATTTAACAAAACAAATATTTATTTATAGACTGTATTCGTATTTAGCAGATCCATCAAGGAAACAATATGGTTTTATTCCAGATATTTGGATTCTACTTAGAAAATACTCACTGACCACTTATATCTTAGACTTTCTTGGTAATAATGTTTTCCCTAGTCATCACGTCTGGAAAAGTATAGTGAGAGATTCGGTTCACCGGACAGAGCTATTAATTGGATTAACAGAACAAGCAGAGATTCGGATTTTAATATGTTTTTAGATATAGCAGCAAATAATTTTCCATTTCTAATTTGGACTATTCCTGTAACACGCCAAGATCTCAATATCCATAAATTCATCGCTAAACTTTGGGCTACTCCAATATCAAAAACAAAAAACCTGTGTCAATTATGTGGTTATGACTTTATGATGTTTTTCAACATGCCAGTTGCTCATGTGCATCCTTGCTATTGATTAGGGACGAATTCTGGACTTTAGTTACAGACAGATTTGGTGTACAATTGAATATAGAACTCAACGGATTGGATACCACTGAACAATACAGAATATTACTAGGAAAACCTTTGAAGTGTTTAACAGGCAATGAATGGAAGCTATTTCTGCAGCTATCGTTTCGATACATCCATAAATCAGCAGCTTTTTACAACAGACTAATATATCTTAACGCTTAGGACACTGGATCATTTGCCAAGCTATCCATCCTATGTCAGTTATTAATTAAGAATTATTGACACAACTGTACTATGTATATACGTTATGTGTTATAATTTAATTAGTTTACAGTGATATTGTAGTCACTTTGTACATATTATTATTGCTCATGTTAGTTAATGTTATAATCTCTTTAAGAGGAAATAAAGTAATGATGATGATGATGATCACAGATCATGCAGCAGGCGTGTTCATCGTTAAATTTAGTTTCTTGCTTTCCAGAACGGATGCTTCGTCGGTTAGATCACAATTACTGGCACTAGTGGTTGACGTCATTACATAACCATCTACTACTTTCCCGGTAAAAACGATAAATTACACATGTACTAATACAAATGTTGCTGCTAATATATAAACAAGGAATGCGCGTTGTCAAAAGATGAAAATATGGTAACATATAACACTGTGCACATCGCAGATGGGATCAACCTTGCTTTGAACGCCAATATAAAACCAACACTGTATTAAATGTTGTAGATGGAACCGATATGATAATTTTTTTTTTTTCACACGAAAATCCAAAAGAGCGACCGGTCATAAATTAATGATTGTAAAGTAACGCTCCGACTGATGATTAAATGTGTTATGATCATGGCCCTCTTCTACGATTATAAAACCTTGCAGTATTGACAAATTTTATAAACGTTCGTTTGTGGAAAAAAATTTCGATTGACAAAATCTCTCTCTCTCTCTCTATATATATATATACTAAAATCAGGTCAGGAAATACATTTTTATTAGATCCAAGGATCTTCACATGAAGACGATAGTGACTAGTTTTACTTGATGAAATGGTGGTTTATTTATTTATTTATTTAAATACAAATTTATGAACCGCGAAGTCATAAAATAAGAAATATTAAATCATGACAGTTTAAAACTGATGTGTGTAATTTAAAGATGCTGTAGTCTTCTCTCCATCACTAACCCCCTCTCCCTCTATAATATTTATTTATTTATTTCAATTCAAAGATACAGTAGTATTCTCTCCGTCAATAACCCCCTCTCTATTTATTTATTTATTTATTTGAATACACACGGGTATTTAATGGTAAAAGTTGTCATATCATGCATATTACTACTATTGGGAACAGAGATTGGGAAGAAGATTACCTCGGTAAGTTTCCATTCAAATAAATCTAGGTAATTAACGAGATTAACACCATACCGGTAAATTTGTCACGTGGACTATACCATTCGTCTGCCACGGTTAAAGGGTTTTGAATTTGCTTCCGTTATCAATAGTTACGTAAGTTGTTGGTGAAGTATGCCGATGGTAATTAATTAGTAACCGTGATATGTTTATTATACTTAATTTACACCTTCCTAATTTTAACGACTAGTAGTCAAATTGTCACTATTGAAATTATTAATTGTTTGAATCCCGGACCTGTGTTTGATTGATCATTAAATAAATAAATAAATAAATAAATAAATAAATAAATAAATAAATAAATAAATAAATAAATAAATAAAAAAATATGAGCCCTCTACTCAATATTTGTTTGTTGTCTGAAAATATTATAATGAAAGAATTTTGAATTTAAACATATCAGGGGCGGATCCAGAGTCTTGTTCAAAGGGGGGGCACAAGTTCGCACCGAAAACGCGATGTCCTAGGAACGTCTGGGGGCATGTTTCCCCTTAAAAATTTACTTTTTCATTACATATGATGCGATTTCCTGCATCTAGAACCCTGTCGTAACTCCTTCTTACCTTACATTCAAGGTGGATGTAATCGAGTTAAAGAACTAATCAGCCTTTTTCAAAAAATTAACATTGACGGCAGACTGACAGGAGTCTATTAGTGTCAATGAGTCAGAAACTGTACTGTCGAAATTCGTCGCCGTCGGTAACTTGCCGTGTCAGTCTCTTTATCTGTCGAGGTGTAGTCGTGCAACGCATTTCCAGAAGAGAGGTTGTTGGCCCCTTGGAAATGGTAGATCGATAAGTCGATCCTTCTGAGGGATACCAGTGTTTTGATTTAAATTGGTCGATAATGGATGGACGTGATCTGGTGGTCAGGGTGATTCAGTCGGGTTGATAAACTTCACGCTCATGAGTGGAAAATATCTTTGTTTGAATCCCGGACCTGTGGCTGATTGATCATTAATTAAGGGGGTTTAACGTCCAAGTAAGGAATATTTCACTTTTATCGAGAGGTCACCAGCTACAGGTGTAGGTGCAGAATAATTTACCTGTGCTTTGCGCTGGTGGCATTATGAGTAAGGATTTTTCACCGTGCCATGCCTGCGGTGACAAGGGGCCTCGGTTTTTAAGGTTTGTCCGAAAGACCCGCTTTCATTTCTAATGCCGAGCGAACAGTCACTACCATTTTTCAAGTCTTGGGTCAGACCGAGGGACAAAACCTGCGACCTCAAATTTACAGAGCGAGCACTTTACCAATTATGCTGGCTGCTACCGAAGTGGTAGGTCTCCTACCTCTCCTGTACTTTCAAGTGAATGTTATTATATTATTAGTTTTAAAATGAATAATTAGTCAGTTTCAGCATTGTGTATTAAAGGTGTGTCATGCGGATACCATACTACTTATATACTATTTTTTGAATTTGATATAAAAAATACATTCAAAAAATGGTATATGACATGGACAATACCGTTTTTTGAATGTAGTTTTTGATTAAATTTAAAAAATGGTATATCACAGGTGCGACACACAAGAATTCCGTCATCAGAAAATAGCACTGATCATTTTAGATGGATTAGTTTCATATAACCGATAAACGGACGAATAGACTGATTTTTGTAATTTGAACCAATTAAATTTTTTTAATGCATAAAAAGTGGGGCTTTTATTAGCGCTATAAAAGTATACAAAAATGATAATCGTGTGCTAAAAAATGTAATATTCTGAATTAGCTCTCTCTCTCTCTCTCTCTCTCTCTCTCTCTCTCTCTCTCTCTCTCTCTCTCTCTCTGGGTCATGTCCTTTGGTTTGAACAGTCAAATTAAATAATTCACGTATGATTGATGAAATCACATGCTTTATGGAATCTTTCCTCGAAGAAGAATTACGCTTGGAGTATTGATAACGATCATGTTTAAAATTCAGTCTTTTTGACAAGACCGAAGTCTCTTAATTAGTATTCCTAATTAACGTCATCTACTGATTTCTTTCATGCCTCAGCGATCAGGTAAATAACATTATCACTTAAGACTGGTCAGTACTACCTGAATTCTTTCATGCCTCAGCGAACTGGCACATTACATCATCACCTGATAGCAATTTACTACCTGTACGCAGATAATTAACCAGTGCCACTAATTAACTGGTCCACTGGTTGAGTGACAATTTGCGGTGTGAGAGACAATCCCCAACCCCCGCTGGACCCGCCACTGCATATTTGTTGAAATTAACTTTTTAAGTGATGCATGTGGATATAAATGGTAGGCATATGAATGAATGAAGCAGTTTATTTTATTTTATCCACATACCTGTATCAGTTTATCATAGGTATCATGTCATATTTTTACGTAAAAACCTGTTTTTTAAATAAAAGTTAAATAGCCCCAAAATCTTATTAAATAATTTTTTTATATTACCCTCTTTATCTATATTGAAAGCTTAAAAATTTCAAACGTAAAAAGTCCCAAAATCTCTAAAATTACTCAAAAACATCAAACTTATACTTTTTCATGATATGAAGAATAAATTAATGTTTTTAATATTTCAAAACTTTATTAAGAAATTAAAGTATATCCTTCATAAATCTTTGTTAGCTTCAGCCAGAGACATATATATGTCTCTGCTTCAGCATGGTATCAACACGATACATCCGCGCATGCGCACACGCGTTCGTACGGAAAGCCTCTGTATGAAAGGATGTCGACTGCTGTCGAGCTAAGTGATAGATAGTTTTAGGTATTTTTTTCCCCTTACACAGTTTTCTTGAAAGTGCGGCTATTTGCACGTTGGTGAAAAACGACAAAATGGCGCGAATTGAAAATTTAAATTTTTTAAAATACTTTACCGTAATAATTGGACATTTTCCGGAATAATAAGTCAAAATCCGAAATAATTAGGCAAAATCCGAAATAATTAGACAAAATCCGGAATAATCAGACAGAATCCGGAATCTTTAGATTCCGGAAAATTTACCGTAAAAAATATAGCCTTATTATTCCGGATTTTGACCGATTATTCCGGATTTTGTCTGATTATTCCGGATTTTGCCTAATTATTTCGGATTTTGACTTATTATTCCGGATTTTCGTCTTAAAATTCCGGATTTTTCCAAACATTACGGATAGTGTCTAACTATTCCGGAATTTCGCAATTATTCCGGTAAAACCCCTTCTAGTGACTCTAGGTAGAGATTTGGCTTTTAGCTATATAAAAATATTAATATATGTTATGTTCTGAATGTTACAATAAAACAGAAGTGAAATAAATATTTTCATCAGATAATAATATTACTAAGGACATATGTTTAATCGATATGAATCTGATGTTTTCAATGGCGTTTAAGTAATATTTAGTGCTAAGATGCTGTTGATTTTGTGACAATTGGATTACTCTGATTATCAAAATGGACATAGTAAACACTTATACACTTTTTAACGTAGTAATATAAAAGAGAACAATTTGCAATTGAAAACATTTTTAATGCCCTATGCAAATAAGAATGTAAAACAATAAATGATGCAACAGACAAACAAGACCAGATAAATACATATCGGCACCACTGAGTATAAAATCCCGAGATTTGGAGGGGAATAGATGTTAATCACCAGTAATTCAAAGGCAAAACCCGCTTTTTTATTAAAAAGTATATAGATGATAGGACAAAAACGAGGAATAAATAAATAAGGAAATATTATACATGTACCTTCTTTTGATGTTAGTTTTCTTAATGGCTGCCATTCATGTTTAAATAATTTCTTGAAATGTGAAGATCATCACTAGGGTTTGGTACTGAAGATCATAAAAAGGTCAAAGGTCAAATCAGTGAATTATATCATGAAATATACATGTAAACTTTCTAATACTAGAAAATTCGGCATATTTATGAGTAATTAAATCAGAATAATATAAAACTAAGTTTTAGAAGTATATATTTTAAACAAAATCGACCAGAATTTGCACTTGAGGTAGACCAAAGTATAGTGGATGAATCAAATATTTTATTTTCAGTGTTGATGGCATATATTGTTTAACAATCTTGATGATATTAAAATATATATTAGTAATATTTGTTTTTATAATGCTTTGGTTTAGACATGGATTTGTATGTTTGTTATGATCACTTCATATTTATGATATGATGCAATGCTGAAAACTTTTATTCTTTTTCACTTTTTCTCGATTCTTGGAGGTTTTGACAGTTCTAATGCAACTTTTTCCTCACTACTTTCCAAAAGAAAATTTATGTTTGAAATTGAAAATGTTGGAATTGTTCATTTTCTTACAGACATAACAACATCATTATGATCTCGTACTTGTGTTTTGACAAATATATTAACATTGATAATGATATGTAATGATTCCTTAAACTGTCTCAGTTTTGCAGCACTAGAAGTCAGCCAAAATAGGCGCTTAGTAAGACCACTCGTGCAGTTTGTATGTACTAATCTGTAAAAATTGGTGTAATGATGTTTTGGTGTTTTTCTCAAAATGTGGTTGATAATTTTTCGTGTCAATAACTTTAAGGCAGGAAGATATAACTTGTTTGCCTAAAAAGAAAAACCAAAACATTTTCTACAAAATTAGCGCCCTATATCTTTTTAAATGTAGACTATAAAATTGCATCAACTGTGTTTGCTAAACGAATTAAAACAGTCCTAGATGGCCTTATATCAGAATCACAAGTTGGTTTAATGAAAAGGAGATTTTTGGAAAATGTAACCGATTACTTATGGATCTTATTGACAAAACAGAGAAAGCAGGTGTTCCGTGAATTTTACTTCTTTTAGATTTCAAAAAAAAGTTATGATTCACTTTACTGGTCTTTTATCAAAGTTTAAGTTTTTTTTGGTTTCGGTGATTTAATAAATAAATTGTTTTACACTTTTTATAATATTGCTAACAGTTTTATTATAAATAATGATTTTTGCTCTCATTTTCAAAATTTAACGAGGAGTGAGTCAGGGTGATACCTTATTCCCATACATATTCATTCTAGCAGTAGAAGTACTTAGTGCAGTAATAAAATACGACGGCACTGATACTAGTATTTATGGCATCAAGATCAAAGTCACTGAATATTTGATAAATCAATATGCTGATGACACTGTTTTGATACTTGACTATGCCCCAAAAACTCTAAAAAAGCATTAAATTTAGTAGATTACTTGTCCGTCTGTTCCGGTTTAAAACCTAATTTCGATAAAAACAAGTTATTTAGATGGGGTAAACGGGGTTGTGGTGATAAACTTAGAACTGACAGAAAAAAAATGGAATTTAAACTTTTGGGTATAAAATATAATTTAGGAGATATAGATTTTTACCCAGAAAATTATACAGATGAACTTGAGTCCTTTAAGAAGCTTCTGAATGATTTGTCATTCTTAAGTGCCAGATCTTCCAAATGACATAATAAATGAAATAAATAGATTGGTGTTCTCTTTCATATGGAACATCAAAGTGAATAGAACATAACGAGATGTATTGGTTTTTTTAAATTATGATGAAGGTAGTTTAAAGGTATCCCATATCAGGTTCTTTTGTCAAAAGATTTCATGGGTACAGAAAATCCGCTCTGTCATTTACCATGGAAATGTCTGCTTCTGGATGATCTCGAAGAGTTCGAGGGTGCTAATGTTTTTAAAGATGGGTTTGCTTTGTTGATTAATAAATTCTGGTGATCGGTGATCACTGCATGGGCAAATTTACCAAATAATTACATCACAAACACAAATGATGTAATGTCACAATATCTCTGGTAAAATCCTAACATTAAAACAAATAACAAAACTTTTGGAAAATGTGGGCAAAAGAAAATATTAATTTTATAAAGGTTTTAACAAATGATGAAGGAAATATTATGTCTTATAATGAGTTTACAGCTAAGTTTGATTTTAATATTAATAATTTAAATTATTATACCTTGATTGATACAATTGCGGAAATCTGGAAAAGTGCAATCCAGCTACAAGAAAATCCGCTTAGAGAAGTCAGAAATAGTTTTATAACTAAATTTAAAGAAAGGAAAATAGTTTCCAAAATATTTTACATATATATCTAAAAGAAATTAGAAATTTTACACAAAAATTAGAGATTGGATGTGTTGATTAATTATGTTTTCTTGTCACCGATGAAACAAAAATTCAAGATTTCCAGTATAAAATTAAACACAATATTTATTTTACGAACAGCCGATCAACGAAATGCAAGCTTCTTGAAACTGAACTATGCAGTTTTTGTTGGGGAGTTAAAGAAACTGAACAACATTTATTTTTAAAATGTCAGTATGTAAAAAATATATTAAACATATTTTTCGATCAAGATAAAAATCAAATCCCACGTGATTATAGAAAATGAAGTAAATAATGTTTTATTTGGACAGAAGCACAAATTAATTATTTTTGGCATTTTACATTTATGCATTTAAATAATTAAATAGTATATCCATATATGTAGAATGTCCAATACATTTCCCCAGTACAATATTGCAATAGAAAAGATGTGTCTCTACAAACGGGTCGAAATGTATTTCATATATCAGTATTCCACGACAAGGGCACACAAAATTAGAATAAACTGGAAATTTGTTGAGGTAGACCCATACATTGAAAACATATTTTGAAATTTTAATACGTTGTACATGGGCATTAACCACTCAACATGCTAAAATATCAAGATAGGTATTCGGAATACTTAAAAAATTCTGAAGCGCCATCTGGTGGCCATTTTCACGACATAAATGATAAAAATAATAAGCTTTAATACTTTTTGCCATGCTTAGAATCCAAAAGAGTCTTGCATTTAAATTTAACATTATGTCATAAAGATAATTTGGACTAATTGATTTTACTTCCTGACATGCGGTATTTTTCTACTGCGCCACCTATCAAGAAAGAACATTAAAATTTCAGAAAACTAAAAGTAACACCCTTTCGTTATTTTGATGTTTTATAAAAATACGATCGCTGATTTGAACATATGTTGCGCATGAATATATAAGTTTGGAAAAATATGGGTAGTCAAGCTACTTGTTTCATAAAATTGCATCAAAAACGAAACCAAGAAAAGAAACCTTATTCCTTACATAAGAAGTCACCATTAATGTCCTAGGATACTATTTTAAACTCAATATTTTTCGTTTGGTGTTAACAGATAAGCAAAAACAGTAATTATGAGCTATTTGGTTTGCAAAACAAAACGAATTTGAAATACCATATTATCTGTACCCCTAGCAACCGTTACCCAATACCAACGAATTAAATTGGAAAGGGGAGTCGTATACATTGATGAAGGGTTCTTGATTCTAGGCCGCTGAAATGAAAAGCAAATACAAGAGCATAGTCAAAATTTGACACTGAGAAAAATTATTATGAAGTAATGTTTATTCAACAACCGTACCTTTGCGTCGTACTATTTTTATTTGAATAACCCTCCTCTCAAAAAAGTCACATGAAGCAGCGATATAAAACACAGTACCTCAAATTTTAAACGACGTCCTTAAATCTTTCAAATATTTAGATTTGTGCCCTCAAAAGTGTAGATCTTCCTTATTTTCGTTAAATTATACATTTTGTTCTTTAAAATAATACACAACATTGGTATTGTGAATTATAAGCTTTTGTGAATGCAGATAATTATTCTAAATGATACGCATTAGAGCGTCCCCGCCATAATTCGGTAGGTGCCGAATACCATTTATTCGTGACGTCATTTTGCAATTGGATAGATCTACCCGTGGTTAAAAGGTCTAGATGGGGAAACGCATTTTCTTTGTGAACGCCACTTCAAACGTAGCAGGTCCTTACGAAATCACATATCAAAAGGGGGGTATGGTCTTTCTGAGCTCTCGGAAGACCCGTTCTACCCCTCTAGGGTTCTTGAAATTTTCACCAAATGTTGCAATTGGATCAGTCTATGCGTGGTTAAAAGGCCTAGATGGGGAAACGCATTTTCTCTGTGTACGCCACTTCAAACGTAGCAGGTCCTTACGAAATCACATATCAAAAGGGGGGTATGGTCCTTCTGAGCTCTCGTAAGACCCGTTCTACCCCTCTAGGGTTCTTGAAATTTTCACCAAATGTTGCAATTGGATAGATCTACCCGTGGTTAAAAGGCCTAGATGGGGAAACGCATTTTCTCTGTGTACGCCACTTCAAACGTAGCAGGTCCTTACGAAATCACATATCAAAAGGGGGGTATGGTCCTTCTGAGCTCTCGTAAGACCCGTTCTACCCCTCTAGGGTTCTTGAAATTTTCACCAAGTGTTGCAATTGGATAGATCTACCCGTGGTTAAAAGGCCTAGATGGGGAAACGCATTTTCTCTGTGTACGCCACTTCAAACGCAGCAGGTCCTTACGAATTCACATATCAAAAGGGGGGTATGGTCCTTCTGAGCTCTCGGAAGACCCGTTCTGCCCCTCTAGGGTTCTTGAAATTTTCACCAAATGTTGCAATTGAATAGATCTACCCGTGGTTAAAAGGCCTAGATGGGGAAACGCATTTTCTCTGTGTACGCCACTTCAAACGTAGCAGGTCCTTACGAAATCACATATCAAAAGGGGGGTATGGTCCTTCTGAGCTCTCGTAAGACCCGTTCTACCCTCTAGGGTTCTTGAAATTTTCACCAAATGTTGCAATTGGATAGATCTACGCGTGGTTAAAAGGCTTAAATGGGGAAACGCATTTTCTGTGTATGCCACTTCAAACGTAGCAGGTCCTTACGAAATCACATATCAAAAGGGGGGTATGGTCCTTCTGAGCTCTCGTAAGACCCGTTCTACCCCTCTAGGGTTCTTGAAATTTTCACCAAATGTTGCAATTGGATAGATCTACCCGTGGTTAAAAGCCCTAGATGGGGAAACGCATTTTCTCTGTGTACGCCACTTCAAACGCAGCAGGTTCTTACGAAATCACATATCAAAAGGGGGGTATGGTCCTTCTGAGCTCTCGGAAGACCCGTTCTTCCCCTCTAGGGTTCTTGAAATTTTCACCAAATGTTGCAATTGAATAGATCTACCCGTGGTTAAAAGGCCTAGATGGGGAAACGCATTTTCTCTGTGTACGCCACTTCAAACGCAGCAGGTCCTTACGGAATCACATATCAAAAGGGGGGTATGGTCCTTCTGAGCTCTCGGAAGATCCGTTCTTCCCCTCTAGGGTTCTTGAAATTTTCACCAAATGTTGCAATTGAATAGATCTACCCGTGGTTAAAAGGCCTAGATGGGGAAACGCATTTTCTCTGTGTACGCCACTTCAAACGTAGCAGGTCCTTACGAAATCACATATCAAAAGGGGGGTATGGTCCTTCTGAGCTCTCGTAAGACCCGTTCTACCCCTCTAGGGTTCTTGAAATTTTCACCAAATGTTGCAATTGGATCAATCTATTCGTGGTTAAAAGGCCTAGATGGGGAAACGCATTTTTTCTGTGTACGCCACTTCAAACGTAGCAGGTCCTTACGAAATCACATATCAAAAGGGGGGTATGAACCTTCTGAGCTCTCGTAACACCCGTTCTACCCCTCTAGGGTTCTTGAAATTTTCACCAAATGTTGCAATTGGATAGATCTACCCGTGTTTAAAAGGCCTAGATGGGGAAACGCATTTTCTTTGTGAACGCCACTTCAAACGTAGCAGGTCCTTACGAAATCACATATCAAAAGGGGGGTATGGTCTTTCTGAGCTCTCGGAAGACCCGTTCTACCCCTCTAGGGTTCTTGAAATTTTCACCAAATGTTGCAATTGGATCAGTCTATGCGTGGTTAAAAGGCCTAGATGGGGAAACGCATTTTCTCTGTGTACGCCACTTCAAACGTAGCAGGTCCTTACGAAATCACATATCAAAAGGGGGGTATGGTCCTTCTGAGCTCTCGTAAGACCCGTTCTACCCCTCTAGGGTTCTTGAAATTTTCACCAAATGTTGCAATTGGATAGATCTACCCGTGGTTAAAAGGCCTAGATGGGGAAACGCATTTTCTCTGTGTACGCCACTTCAAACGTAGCAGGTCCTTACGAAATCACATATCAAAAGGGGGGTATGGTCCTTCTGAGCTCTCGTAAGACCCGTTCTACCCCTCTAGGGTTCTTGAAATTTTCACCAAGTGTTGCAATTGGATAGATCTACCCGTGGTTAAAAGGCCTAGATGGGGAAACGCATTTTCTCTGTGTACGCCACTTCAAACGCAGCAGGTCCTTACGAATTCACATATCAAAAGGGGGGTATGGTCCTTCTGAGCTCTCGGAAGACCCGTTCTGCCCCTCTAGGGTTCTTGAAATTTTCACCAAATGTTGCAATTGAATAGATCTACCCGTGGTTAAAAGGCCTAGATGGGGAAACGCATTTTCTCTGTGTACGCCACTTCAAACGTAGCAGGTCCTTACGAAATCACATATCAAAAGGGGGGTATGGTCCTTCTGAGCTCTCGTAAGACCCGTTCTACCCCTCTAGGGTTCTTGAAATTTTCACCAAATGTTGCAATTGGATAGATCTACGCGTGGTTAAAAGGCCTAAATGGGGAAACGCATTTTCTCTGTGTATGCCACTTCAAACATAGCAGATCCTTACGAAATCACATATCAAAAGGGGGGTATGGTCCTTCTGAGCTCTCGTAAGACCCGTTCTACCCCTCTAGGGTTCTTGAAATTTTCACCAAATGTTGCAATTGGATAGATCTACCCGTGGTTAAAAGGCCTAGATGGGGAAACGCATTTTCTTTGTGAACGCCACTTCAAACGTAGCAGGTCCTTACGAAATCACATATCAAAAGGGGGGTATGGTCCTTCTGAGCTCTCGGAAGACCCGTTCTACCCCTCTAGGGTTCTTGAACTTTTCACCAAATGTTGCAATTGGATCAGTCTATGCGTGGTTAAAAGGCCTAGATGGGGAAACGCATTTTCTCTGTGTACGCCACTTCAAACGTAGCAGGTCCTTACGAAATCACATATCAAAAGGGGGGTATGAACCTTCTGAGCTCTCGTAAGACCCGTTCTACCCCTCTAGGGTTCTTGAAATTTTCACCAAATGTTGCAATTGGATAGATCTACCCGTGGTTAAAAGGCCTAGATGGGGAAACGCATTTTCTCTGTGTACGCCACTTCAAACGTAGCAGGTCCTTACGAAATCACATATCAAAAGGGGGGTATGGTCCTTCTGAGCTCTCGTAAGACCCGTTCTACCCCTCTAGGGTTCTTGAAATTTTCACCAAGTGTTGCAATTGGATAGATCTACCCGTGGTTAAAAGGCCTAGATGGGGAAACGCATTTTCTCTGTGTACGCCACTTCAAACGCAGCAGGTCCTTACGAATTCACATATCAAAAGGGGGGTATGGTCCTTCTGAGCTCTCGGAAGACCCGTTCTACCCCTCTAGGGTTCTTGAAATTTTCACCAAATGTTGCAATTGAATAGATCTACCCGTGGTTAAAAGGCCTAGATGGGGAAACGCATTTTCTCTGTGTACGCCACTTCAAACGTAGCAGGTCCTTACGAAATCACATATCAAAAGGGGGGTATGGTCCTTCTGAGCTCTCGTAAGACCCGTTCTACCCCTCTAGGGTTCTTGAAATTTTCACCAAATGTTGCAATTGGATAGATCTACGCGTGGTTAAAAGGCTTAAATGGGGAAACGCATTTTCTGTGTATGCCACTTCAAACGTAGCAGGTCCTTACGAAATCACATATCAAAAGGGGGGTATGGTCCTTCTGAGCTCTCGTAAGACCCGTTCTACCCCTCTAGGGTTCTTGAAATTTTCACCAAATGTTGCAATTGGATATATCTACCCGTGGTTAAAAGGCCTAAATGGGGAAACGCATTTTCTCTGTGTATGCCACTTCAAACATAGCAGATCCTTACGAAATCACATATCAAAAGGGGTATGGTCCTTCTGAGCTCTCGTAAGACCCGTTCTACCCCTCTAGGGTTCTTGAAATTTTCACCAAATGTTGCAATTGGATAGATCTACCCGTGGTTAAAAGCCCTAGATGGGGAAACGCATTTTCTCTGTGTACGCCACTTCAAACGTAGCAGGTCCTTACGAAATCACATATCAAAAGGGGGGTATGGTCCTTCTGAGCTCTCGTAAGACCCGTTCTACCCCTCTAGGGTTCTTGAAATTTTCACCAAATGTTGCAATTGGATATATCTACCCGTGGTTAAAAGGCCTAAATGGGGAAACGCATTTTCTCTGTGTATGCCACTTCAAACATAGCAGGTCCTTACGAAATCACATATCAAAAGGGGGGTATGGTCCTTCTGAGCTCTCGTAAGACCCGTTCTACCCCTCTAGGGTTCTTGAAATTTTCACCAAATGTTGCAATTGGATAGATCTACGCGTGGTTAAAAGGCCTAGATGGGGAAACGCATTTTCTCTGTGTACGCCACTTCAAACGTAGCAGGTCCTTACGAAATCACATATCAAAAGGGGGGTATGGTCCTTCTGAGCTCTCGTAAGACCCGTTCTACCCCTCTAGGGTTCTTGAAATTTTCACCAAATGTTGCAATTGGATATATCTACCCGTGGTTAAAAGGCCTAAATGGGGAAACGCATTTTCTCTGTGTATGCCACTTCAAACATAGCAGGTCCTTACGAAATCACATATCAAAAGGGGGGTATGGTCCTTCTGAGCTCTCGTAAGACCCGTTCTACCCCTCTAGGGTTCTTGAAATTTTCACCAAATGTTGCAATTGGATAGATCTACCCGTGGTTAAAAGGCCTAGATGGGAAACGCATTTTCTCTGTGTACGCCACTTCAAACATAGCAGGTCCTTACGAAATCACATATCAAAAGGGGGGTATGGTCCTTCTGAGCTCTCGTAAGACCCGTTCTACCCCTCTAGGGTTCTTGAAATTTTCACCAAATGTTGCAATTTGATCGATCTATCCGTGGTTAAAAGCCCTAGATGGGGAAACGCATTTTACGCCCTATGCGTAATTTCGTAATCACACTTAGAATCACGGTTCCTGTGGTCTTAATATACAGGTGGTCTTTATAAAAAGTTGTGTGCAATACCAGGTCGCCCTAAATATCAAATATTAATAAATGGAATGATGTTAGGATTAACCGTATTTAAATAAAATCGAATTGCCCGCTTGATGATATTTAAAAAAATTGCGGGCTAGAATTGCGGGCTAGCTTCACACCAGTGTATAAGATAAGTAATAAATACAGTACAGGCCTGTCTAAAGTTTAACACTTAGCTAACGAATTAGTACCGAATCGGCAGCTCATCATTTATAAGCTATATCTTGATAGCTTTCGGCAGCAGCTATCTATCTTTCGACAGCTTTTGGTCTCTAGCTATCGGTAACTCGACAGCTGAACTTCGACCCCCTTTGAACTTTCGACAGGGCTGTACTTTATTTGACATCACGATCAAAATATGGTACAACAGTCGAACCTGCTTTAAAGGTCACCTCTATATAAGAACCACCTGCTTATAAAGGCCAGTAAAATTGTATCCCAATTGTGTTTTATTCATATATTTTGAACCTGTATATAAAGGCCACCTGCCCATAAAGACCACTTTTACTGGTTCCCTTTGGTGGCCTTTATAGACAAATTTGACTGTATGTTATACTTAGCTGTTCAATATTAATCCATTGCCCTTCCAATATGTCTTATTTCTTTTCAAACTTTATAATCAGATCTGACATTCAATACACAGATGTCTACAAATAAATATTATCATTGATACTATCTATATAGATAAGTTTAACCTTCGATTAAATGATTCACAAACCTGTCGTCTGCTTACAATTTATTTTATTGAATGTACAGGATTTCTTTCAAACTGATAAATTAGATTTATGGTAGGCTTGTCCCAACTGCGAAATCTATATACAACGAAGCAAGCTGCTAACAAATCTCTTGTTGACGCAAGGATATTGCCGTTCTAGGCTTATCAACGGCCCTCAAAAAGATTCACGGTCGTCTTTGCGATAGTATTGATGGGTATGATGATTCTGTATTCAAAATTACCATGGCTATATTTGAGTCACATTGCTCCATGTTCCTTATTCCCAATTTTGATTGCACACGTGGCGGAGGTATACGTAGCTAGCTAAACGGGAGGTGCTTACCCTTCCGGAGCACCCGGCGTCACTTCCGTGTTGGAAATTTACGTGTTTAAAGTGTAAGTTAAACGATTTTCGATAATTTGAGTATAAATAGTAAATGCCGTAATTAAAACAATGTCGAAAACCCCATGATCGTACATGGTCTCCTTTTCGAGATATACGTGGTGAAACCTCCAATTTTGCACCTGGAAAAATTTGTAATCAAGCCTGTACAGGCAACTTCCGGTTTTCGACGATCACACTTGTGACGTCATCAATAAGTACATGTAGCGCGAAAGTGCGCGTGATGCACTAACAACTGTCTGGGTTACAACGACTGAAAGGTGCGCTTCAGCTCTCCGATCAACGGCGGAATTTACGGGAATACAAAATACTGACAGACTTCAAGGTGTAAACATGACAGAACATTCAGTAAATTTTACGAGCCATACGAAACTGTGACGTGGAAAATGTATCAGATTCATCAGAAGAAACTGTCTGACAAGGTTAATGCTGTACATGGTAGTGTATATTGTAATTTCTACGAACTATTTTCTCTTTTTTTTTTTACAGCAGATCTACAGTGTATTGTCATTTTTTTTATTTCCTTGCGTTTGAGTGTCAATTTTTAATGAAAGTAGGTGTCTATGTGTCACAACCACACCACATGCAGGTTTTAGTACAGGCAACCGGCTCCACATACCACAATCATGACAATGACCAGCTGACAATCCTATTATTTTGACTTATACGGGTACAAATTCCAATGCATTCTGGGGTTTTAGGTTTACATTTGCATAGGTTGTTATAACCACTATCTTGGCACTGCTTGTTAAAAATATAATATAGTGCGATATGAAGTTACTGGTTGGCTACTTGCCTTAGGTTTGAACCCCATAATCCTTACTTTCACAACTTGAGCTGATCAGCTAGTGTCAGTTTCAACATGTCAAAACATCATAATAATAAAAATAATAATAATTATAAATCTGTTAAAGTCTAGTTTTAAAACATCACCACTCGGGATTATATATATTGTAAATTGAAAAAAATGTATTTGATTATTCTTTTCTGTTACATGGGTATCTAAGGAAGACATTCAACATATCCATCATTAATCAGTTTGTGCTGTTTAATAGGTATACAGTGAGGAGGATGTACAATTTTGTATCAGGCAGATGAATTGAAATATCCATAATCTGTGAATACCCAACCTCATGTTCAATTCAATTCTTTATTAACCAAAAGTATACACTTATAGGTTTAACTTTACGACAAAATCAATTGTATGGCGGCATAATGATATAAGTGTGTGACAATAAATATAATACTAACATTAAACACAATGCAATATATATGTAATGTAATGCGGCGGTGGATGGACAAAACAATATGTAATAATATTAACATCTCCTTTTAGTTGCTATGGCTAGATATAAGCCTAGATTACGTAAACTTAATATTTGTACACTTAATAACTGTACTAATTTATAACTAGAAGGTTTAGACCAATAATATTTTTTTATATGAGCTGATCTGAGATCTGAGTAGAACGGACAAACAAGTATGAAATGAAATTCGTCCTCTACTTCTTGTAAAGTACATTTGGTACACAACCTCTGATCACGTGGTGTGTTGTTATAACGTCCTATTTCTACTGAAAGCCGATGTGCAGAACATCTATACCTAGTTAATAATAGCCTGAATTTCTTAGGTATCAATTTTGTTAAATAATATTGCAGACAGAAATTGTCTGTTAAATGTCTATATATATAACATTTCGAAGATTCCTGTAAAAAACTATATTTTCCTGCAAAAATGCATCTTTAAGTCTACAAAAAACCTCTGATATAAAACTATTATTAGGCACAACCTGATTGTTCCATATATATAACATACCAATGGAAGCTAGTATATTCCTTACATAAGTAGCCCAATTTTGGGATGTATTACAACAAGAAAATAATTCCTTATACAATTCTTTCAGAATACAATTATCCGTGTTTAACAAATGTACCCAGTATTTTATAACAGAAACTTATGTCTTATACTCAAAGGGAGTCGACCCGACTCATTGTAAACCATACAGTTGGTTGTTTTACAATTAACACCTAATACCTGTTTTAAGTACTTTAAATGCAGCTTTTCTAAATCTTTAACATTACTGTAACCCCATAGTTCACTACAATAACTTATAACTGGTAATATATACAGTCAAATAAATAAAATTCCGTTTCAACATTTAAACACATACCTTTGGATGATTTCTTAAGACAGAACAATGCCTTATTACCCTGAGTATACAAATGTTTTAGCGTTACACTGAATTTCCCATTATAATTAAACAATAAACCTAGATAATTGAAGCTTTCCACGACTTCAATTTCTTGATTCTGAAAATAAAATTTCTCATTAGTTTTCAGATTGCCCCTTTTTCGAAACACCATAATTTTAGTCTTTTGAATGTTAACACACAAGTTCCAATCTGAACAATAACCAGACAGACAATCAATCTGACGCTGAAGCCCCTCAATGGACTCGGAAAAATAACCGTGTCGTCGCATACAATAGCAGAAATAGTTGCAAGGGTCCTAACTCCAAGCTTCACAATTATGTTCAACCAAGTAATCCTCGAAGTCGTTGATATAAATTGAAAATAAGAACGGAGATAACGGCTCTCCTTGTAACAGTCCCGAGGTAACTATAAACTTATCGCCCAACTGACCATTGGCTTTAACTGATGCTTTAAAATTTGTATAAAGCCCTTGTATAAGGTTAAGTATTTTCCCCGAAATACCAGCTTTCAACAGTTTTCTCCAAAGGGATACCCTGTCAATGGAGTCAAACGCCTTTTTATAATCAATAAAACAGCAGTACAGACGTTTTTCTGAGAAAGTGTCTTGGATATAATTCCATGCAATGCAAAATAGCGTCCTTAGTCCCAAATCCAGGCTTAAAACCCATTTGCGCATCGATATAATATTATAATTTCCACTCCAATCTAACAATCTATTATTCAATATAGATGTAAATATCTTGCTAAGCAGCTGACAAGGGAGATCCCTCTAAAACTATTAACATCATCCTTAACCCTTCTTGTATACAGGTACAATTATTGACTCTGCCCACGAATTAGGAAAGTGACCGGAATTCATAATTTTATTGAATAATAACGTCAAAATTGGAATAAGAGTCACAAAGAATTTGATAAAAAGCTCGTTCAACAGCCTATCCGGTCCCGTACTTTGTCACTTTTAAGCTTGTGGATTACGCTAAGAACTTCCTCTTCTTTAATATGTTCATTTAATTCCGGATAATACCTATTATCTTCAAAATTATCTCCAGTTACGTCATTACGATTGACATGAAGTAATTCCTCAAAATATTTTGAAAAGTCACCAACACTGATTTTATCTGATGTAATGTTTCGCTTTTTAAAACGTCTATGGAATTCTTTTGGGTTAGTTTTTCGTAAAATAGACAATTTATTCCCCTCAGTGCGTTCAAACGAAAGTTTCTTCCGGTTAATAATACGTTTATAATCCGATCTTGCCAAGTTCAAAATTTCACGGTTACTAGCGGTTTTCCAACGGTTAAAATTCCTCAAAGACACTAAATATGTCTTTCGCGCCTTTTTACAGTCATCATCGAACCACAATTTATCCTCAACTTTTTGTTTAACAACACCTTTGTGAATTTTAACAATTTTTTCACACTCTTTAGTAATATGACGCAGCAACTCACTAAATTCTAACACACTGTCATCTACCGAATCACTCGAATAAGTTTTTATTTGATTCACTATGCGAAGCAATTCCTCGGCATTGTTCATAAGTTTATCTTGTATTACATGATTGAAATCATTATCCCACTTAAACTGGCTTATATACGTAACATCAGACGGTTCGGAGCTAAATGTCTTGTTTAACACAACCTTAGACGACAATTGTACGATAATCGGGGCATGGTCCGAAAACTCATTAAACCTGTCAACATAAAAATTGTGAACATAACACTGCATACTTCTAGATACACAACAGTAGTCAATGACACTTGTACCCAAACTATTTTGAAACGTTATTGCACCTGTAGCATCACCACAAAGTCTACCATTTAATATTACTAAACCAGAAGATTTACACATTTGAAGTAATTTCCTACCCAAACAATTTATTTTAGAGTCCATAGATTTACGAGGGGGCAGATTATCTAACTCATTATATTGCATAAAAGGATACATGTTTTCAGATGCTTCTTCGTTCAGCTTGTCATTGCATATATCTTCCATATTAGTACCTATTCTGAATTGAAGTCCCCCATTAACATAACATACCCCTCTGAAATAAAGCTTGCTATATCATTTTCAATACATTCATATACGTCAACATCATAGCTATCATAATATTTACTTTTAGCATCAGGTATGTAGCAAAAACATATATAAACATCTTTTTCATAACCTAAAATATAACCATTTAATTTTACCCATAAATATGTATCAGCACATTTCTTAACTAAATGAATATATTTTTGTAACCATTTTTTGTAATATAACAACACACCACCGCCGCTACATCTTGAACGAGTAACACATATTGGTTGACAAAAACCATCAATTTCAAGATCTTCCTGATCATTTCCTGAAATCCAACATTCACTTAAACAGATAATATCATAACTTGATATGTATTTAACAAAAATGTCTAAGTCTAGTTTTTCCCTAAGAGACCTGGCAACATTCCAAGTGCAAATGTTTATCTGTCCATCCACGACTTCCTATCTTTGTGTCGACCTGTTCTCCGCATTCGCTGGGTTGTACAATCGACCTTCGATATATAGTTTATTATATGATATAAGCTTTCTTTCCATCTTTACGCGCCTGTATCATTATCGGTAGAGCTCTTTCCGCTGACGGACTATTTCTGGTGGATATTGCTGAAAGATAGCATGCTTTGTGCCCGCTAGTTCCTTTGCTCTACGCTTTATGGCCTCCCTATCCTTTGTTGATGGAATTTTCGCAATAATGTTTCTTGGAGTACCCTTTCTAGTATCTGAGGACATCCTGTGCACCCGATCAATTGAAATTTTAATATCTGACACTTTCATTTTCAGTTTTTCAACCAGAAAGTCACGTAATTTCTGTTCAGTTTCTTCAGCATGCTCATTAGTAGCTTCACAATATTCGTGAAAATGAGATTTTCTCGCATAGATCTCGACTCAATGTCCAAAACACTTTTTTTGAGTTTTTCGTTTTCAGCTTCAAGTTTCAAAAATTTTTCAGACGTTTCCCGCGCAAATGTAGTAACTTGCATGACATGAGAGTTAATAGACTGTATGTCATCCTTCATGGACTTCATATTCTGCTCAAAAATTCCCAAAACACTAAGTCTTTTTGACATTTCATCCATTCTGTTATGAAGAACATGCATTTGATTAAATAATTCATTCACCCATGGGGGTGGATAGCCACCAAGTACCTGGGTAGGTGACTGGACCACTGGCGGCATATATAAAATTGAGTGTTAATATTCGAGTCCTGGGGTGTAATATTTACATTAGAATGTGTCATCTGGTTCAAATTATCAGAGTTATTATCATTCGACTTATCCATGTTCATATTCACGGGGTATTGACCGTATATATAATACAACGTGTTACTTGTAAGGATGTACTTAGTGAAGCGTGACTATCATGAATGTCTGTCGCGCCGGTAAATAGCCGGTCCGAATCCAGGTTGAAAAAATATATTTTTCAAATACTCACTCAATTGTCCACCAATAACAAAAACAGTAACGCCGTTAACTGCCCAATGTACTGATACTTTTCACTATCTATATTGTAACTCGACAACAACAGAACAACTGTTAGAAAAATTATGAAATTCCACACCACAAAGTTACACCTGTGGACACTTTACCGCCATATTGTCCATGTGTGTATGCAAATCACTTGTTTTAATCCTGACTGGATAATAGCTGTTATCCAATTTGTGGTCAAGACAGTCTAATGACCATCTTGTTCTCTGGTAAATATGATTATGACATTGTCCAACTTTCTTTCCAGAAGAACTTATTACACATGTATATGGTTAATCTGCTGTTGTGTCTATCTGTTTTACCCTACCATACACTCTTGATAGCATGTCCTACCCCAGGTACCAATTATGTGTCTAATTATGTTGGGTTAGATTTAAATGTAAAAAAAAAAATGTTTTCAAACAATCAAACTTCATTGCACTTTAAATAACTTGGTATACATAATTATGATATAGCAGAAATTAATGGTTAATTATTTCATTGTTTTCAATGAAGCCTCTTTTAATACTTAAAATATTTCTCTTTTCAGATAAAACAAATTGCATAAAAAGATAATGAAGGCTTAACAAATACAGTATAGCAGTCACATGATGGGATTTACATTGATCTGTCATGATAACAGTGGGATTCAAAATTGACAAGATTTTGACAGTCCTTGTAATATTTAACTTCTTCAGTAGATTTGGGACATATCCTCAGTTGAGTGTTAATTAAGGCATATGTGACTCTTGTTTAATATATAAATAAGGGGTTCAAAATTTCATAACATATTTTTTTAATTAAAGGTCCAGGACCTTTTGCCTTTTTCATGGGTTCAACATAATTTTTTGAAAGACAAATATCACTGAAAGTTCCATGTGCAATTGAGTTAACATTTGAAAATATGTAATCATTTTAAAAAAGTAGTATTTTCTTGTTAAGAGAAAAATTTTGGGTCCATCAGACTTTTCAAGTTTTAACTTTTAACTTTTCAAGGGTCCCAACACCAAATATATCCCAGACCAAGACAATTTTGAACCTCTGTATATTCATATGTCTCACAGGCCAAATATGGCCAAGTTCTATTTTTCATTATATTGAATACATGTAATTCAGAGTTGTATATTTATACTGAGTGCAAACAAAGTTGGGGCCCACTGGGTTATATGGGAATCACCCTGTCCATCTGTCCAAATATAATGTACACTCTATATCTTCTATGTCTATGGATCAATTTTAATGAAACTTGCAACAAATGAAAACAACATGAGACAATATGTTGCATACCAAATTAAGGTGAATAGAACAAGGAATAAATCTTAAAAATGACAACTAGCAAGATGGGGGGGGGGGCTGTCTAAAGAGCTGCTCTAGTTATGTGAAGTAAACTTCATATATTGTGTGATTATTATCTTACATTCATGACAAATTCTTGTTTATTTTGGCTATTGTGTGATTTGTATGATCAAATTCAATAGAAAATACAGTGTATTAATTTATATTTTGATAGGTACACATTCATTGCAATGCAGATTCAACCTGATATTGATAGAGAATTCAAAATTCAGAGAGGAAGTGAAATATCCGAGACAAGTTTAAAGGAAAAGAAACTATGTATAATATTTCATTTTGTACTAGTCAGCATGCATTTAATTATTTAAATTTTTTGTATTGGTTTAATTACTTCAATATACACAGCTTAGCATTTAAAGATGACATACTGGACATGAGACAGCTGAACATCAAGTGCAAGGTCTAGATTCTCAACTACAGTTTTGCAACCACTTGACCAGATTGCTCAATAACTTTACCAAAATGCAAAAAAGATAAATTATATGTTAGCACAAATTTGTCTAATTGAAGAGCAGCAAGGTATTTTCATTACATGAATTTGTTTATGTATCGTACATGTATTAAAATTATTGTTGAGAAATAGTTTGTTTTTACTACCAGTACTCAGAGTTTTTCATAGATCTTACTCAAAAACTATCTGATTGAAATTAATTTGGAATGGGTGGGGTGGGGTGGGGGGGTAATCAGATTTTATGGCACAGGTTCACTGCCACAAGTACATGTAACAGGTACCCACAATATTGGTACTGGCTAACTTCATCTACACAGCTATCCATAAATAACTATACAATTTTATAGTCAAATTCCATCCATATGGCCAATATATCAGAGGTTTTGCAGTATTTTGAAATGGTAATAATGATCTTAATTTTCATGTCATTTTTTTAAAACCAGTTTTTATGGAATTTATTTTTAATTTGAGAAAAAATATAAAAATCTGTGAAAAATATATTTTCAAGTTAAAAACAATATTTTACCTAAAACAACACTCAGATTTACAAACATGATATTTTGATAAAGTAATTTTGTGAAGATTTTCTGCCTATAATGAAATGACCAGTTTGAAATGTGTATAAATTTATGGATAGCAGTGTATATGTAGACCTATTCCAAGGGGGTTGGTGGCACATTGGTCTCTATTACACCTTTTAATTTCAAGGCTTAAATCCCACTTGGGACTGATCCTAGTGTAAAAAATTTTGTCAATCTGTCTGTTTATGTCAGTGGTTATCTCTAGACACTCCAGATTCCTCTACATTTTGAAATCATCACCTTGATATAAGTAAAATGATTTTGATTTTGATTGGGTGTACTCCAACACATATATTTAGGAAGATGCCACTTGGGACTTATCCTAGTGTGAAAAATTGTCAATTTGTTTGTTGATGTCAGTGGTTTTCTCCAGTCCAGATTCCTCCAAAATTCCAGAGATGTCCACCTTGATATAAGTAAAATAATTCTGGTTGGATGGAAACTTTACTCCAACACTTATATTTAGAAAGAGGTATCTATGGCCCAACTTTGATATGTACAAAATGATTCCATAGAAGCTTGGCTCTGTGCATGTAGGTACTTAGTGCAAGAATATATGAGTGGCTTTAA